>CAWUFW010019716.1:0-175899 GCA_963921515.1 Calotriton arnoldi | reverse complement strand
GGGACACCCTGGCTCAAACATACCGTCCCACATGGGACTCACGGGGTATGTGACATGACATACACATACACCACTGTGAAATGTGACCATGGCACATGCACAGATATGAACAGTTGAACATCACAGTGGTCACGTACACGTAACACCCAGGATCCTGTCCCCATGAACACGTGCACAGCCTGGGGGTGGCTGCCCACAGGTGACACCCACAGGACAACATGTACACCAACATACACACAATAGGAAATGCAGCCTTACATGCCTAATGATAAAGTTTGGACAGGCTGTCGTGGATGTAGGTGTGCCCTCACTCCCTGGGAGCTATCTGTGGCTGGCATATGTCCATCTGAGACAGGCATGCTGACATATGCCAGTCACATGTACAGTGATGCGTTGAACAGCAATGGACCGATCGGTGCCTCCGGCCGGCCCATTGCTTTCAATGTGTGCGGGTACGCGTTGTACCCCTGTGCGCGTTGAACAGCAATGGACCGATCGGTGCCTCCGGCCGCCCATTGCTTTCAATGTGTGCGGTACGCGTTGTACCCCTGTGCGCGTTGAACTGCAATGGACCGGTGCCCGGCCGCCCATTGCTTTCAATGTGCGGCGATTGCCGCTGTACGCAGGACCGCGTGCCTCGGCCATTGCTTTCAATGGTGCGGATGCGTGCTGTGACGGACAATGGTGACTGGTCCGCACGCCATTGTACGCGGCTGTGCGCGTTGTACCGCAATGGACCGATCGGTGCGCACCCATTGACAATGGGCTTGCCTGGCAAAGGCCGCGTTTTCGAATTTCGAACGAGTCGGTTGCTGGAAAATCAGTTGGTCACCCACAACAATGTTGCAAAATCATGTATGTCATGAAGTTGAAGATTTGAAGGATGCTGTGGGCGTGTTTTGGTGCTGCTATTCCATGGATTGGCCAGATTCAGAAGATGCAAACGACTTGGACCTATCACTTTGGACACAAGGGACAGTATCTGCCTCTCCAGCACATATATATTGCTGGCTGTTCCCCTGAGAGCCCACTTGCCTGCACTACATGCTCCAAGACGACATCTGCCACTGCACTGCTGCTGTCTCTGCCCCTCTGGACCCTGCAATGGCACGTACTGTGGAGAGAGCCCCAGCCTTCAGCCTTGAAGAGAACCAGGCCCTGCTGGACAGCCCATTTCCACAGTACAGCAAGCTGTATGGGACACCAGGGGAGCAGGTGAGTGTTCTGTGCACTGCCTTTCTGAATGTGCATTTTGTCTGACTAGCAAGGCTGAGAGTCTGCACGCCACTGGCTAGCAGGCTCACTGAGTAGTTGTCACCCCCCATAGTGTGTAGTGACTTGCACTGGACAGGTATGGTGCAGTGACAGTGCATTTGAACATGGTTTTACTTCCCATGCAATGATACCATGTAGTGACATCTGGCAAACTGTCCATGGTCAGCTTTGCACTGCCTGTGTACATCATGTGCCCCTGTGATTGAGACATGTATATACAACTGTGTCATGCACGGATATGTTGCATGTGTGGTAATGGCCTTTTCACTTTGTCATCCTCACAGGTTAATGCCCATCGGAAGCAGGAAATCTGGAAGGACATCGTCCGGGCTGTCCGGTCCGTGGGGGTCTACAAGCGCCGGATCTGTAACTGCCAGAAGAGGTGGCAGGACCTTCGGGCTGGACCCGGAGGATTGCACGGGTCCAGCTGAAGCTGTCGCCTCCTCGCAGGAGGGGCGGAACACGGACCCTGACCCCCCACATGCTCCAGATCCTGGCGGTGGTCTTTCCAGACCTGGATGGGCAGCTGAAGGCCAGACAGCAGCAAGGAGGGGGTGAGTCAAAGACTGCACTGTGAACTCTGTATTACATGCTTTGTGCCCTCCTCTGGCCTGGTTCAACTGCCACAGTGCAGCAGTCATGTTGTCCAGGAGCCATGTCCCTCTATTGTGCACTGCCCACTGCTCATCTGATACCCAGGTGTGGCCCTTACAGTCAGGGAATTGTGTCACTTGGGACTGTGTCCTTGCAGTTTGCTTCACTAAAGGTGGGGACAGCATCTGTTTCCCTGACTCTGTTGTGGGCATCATGGGTGGGTCCATTGTTCACACAACGCCTGGTTTTGGACATGTGATCTGCGTGTTGCTTTGATATGCGGTCCACTTGCTGAGCTGAGCCACCACATGTGCCTGGGGTATGTGGCACACGCCCATGCAGCGGGTGGGAACAATGTTTGGGCCCCAGGAGTGTGCAGATTACGTGTGTCACACATACATAGCCAGCTATCCACTGTCCAGGGCACATCCTCATTCATGTGGAGCAGGACAGTCATGCCTACTCCAGGCCATGCAATGCACTCTGTACTCCCACTCCCGTGTATCAGCTGACACATTGTGCACAGTGATTTGACCCCTCCGGTGTCTGCCTCTGTGTCAGTGTGCTGTGGATTAGTTGCCAGGACTGCTGTGGTGTTTCTTGGTAGGGGCTCAGCATGCCCCTGGAGATGTGACCATAGGAGACGATACTTGTGTGTCACATAGGTGTTTGATCAGCTGCCCGTGCAGACTGGGGTATGCGAATGTGATAGTTCAGGCAGCTGTTCCCCATTCACAGCAAATTGTGAGGGGCTCAGGTTCAGAGGGTAGTGTCACAGGTCTCCAATATGTCCAATAGGTGTGACCTGGACAGATGAGGGTTGAGATGATGTGTTGTGTGGGGATGTACATGTGCACTTGTGCAGCTCCAGGACTTGCATTCCCCATGACCTACTATTGTGACACAGTGCATAGTGTTGTTGTCTGGCTGCCAACTCATACATCACTGAGACAGTGATGTATGACTTAACAGTCATGCCTCTGCCATGACATGTGTCAACTTATTTGTGGTCCTGCAGGGGAGTGACATGTGCTACATGCACACCATAGTGGCGCTGGCTATCAGGACATGGGTGCATCATGGTGTCTGTCGCTGGTATGCATCACATGCATTTCCTATTTGACTCTGGGCATCCCTTTCATCCGGAAACCTGTACTGACTCAGTGGCAAGAGCTGTGATGTGTCCACACCGTGTCCTCTGCACTGTCCAACTACTGTGTACTTGGTGCATGTGTCCACACTGGGGTGTTGCAATCCAACAGACACCAGACAGATGGGTGCAAGGCCATGTGGGATGTGAGTGCCATGCTTGGCATCAGACTGACAATTGGCTTCTCCTGTTCAGTTAGGGCACTTTTAGCAATGTACAACTAATGATGCCAGGGCTTGCTCTGTGATGTGCTGTGCTCACAGTGGTGTGTGCGTTTGGTGCAGGTGACTGATGTCTGTCTGTTTCCATTGTTTGCAGATACATCCACGGCCACGGAAGGGGACAGCTCCACGGACCAGGAGGAGCCGGAGAGCCAGACTGGGTCAGCAGCCGAGGAGTGGTCGGAGGGACCCAGTGGCACGGAGGGCGAGGGGAGCCACACCGAGGAGTCCTCAGCACCATCCACCTCAGCTGAGGACCAGAGCAACTCGGAGGATGACTCCCTTGTGGAGGCGGGTGTCAGCAGCCACCACACCCCAGCTAGTGTTGCTGTCCCCGCCACCACCAGCACCACCACCGCACTCCCATCGGCTCCCATTCCCCAGGTCCGTGGAGGCTCCCATGTTCGGGAGCGGGTCTCCTTGGCCCAGGCACCGCACCCCCTGCCCCTGTGTCCCCTGCTGCCCTGAGTGAGGAGTCTGTGTACCTCCTTCGCCAGCTCCATGTAGGGCAGACAGCCATGCTGAGTGTCCTCCATGCGCACACCGCACTGTTGACTCAGCTGGTGTCGTTCATGGAGGGCATCTCATCGGGCATGTCTGACCTACAGAGGGGCAACAGGTCCATGGACTCCTCCCTGACGGCAGCAGTGTCCCTCCTCAGACAGTCCCTCACCCCTCCTGCCTCTGCTCCATCCACACTCCCCAGCACCTTGCCCGTCCCAAGCACACACACACCGGCACAGGCACACACCAGCACACACACATCCAGCACACAGACACACACGCCACAAACTAAACGCACACGCACGCACAGTCAGGGGACTGAAACCAGACTCACAGGGGATGGGGCCCTGGTACACACACATGCATCCACGGGCACTGCGCAGTCCTCAGTTGCCTCTCCCTCCAAAGCACCCTCCCTTGCCTCACCTGCAACCCCAAAGACCCAGCGCCTCTTCCTCAGTGACCTCGGCCTCTTCCCTCCGATCCAGCTGCCCCAGCATCCAGGGGGAAGAGGAAGCCCCCCACATGGAGCAGAGTGCCCTCGCCCCCGGACACCCTCCCCCAGGCGCAGACAGACTGAGGCCCCCACCCGCAAGTCCCCCCGGAGTGGTAAGAGCAAGACCCCGCCGCCGCCCTGCAGCTCAAGCACCAGGTCACCTTCCTCCATCCCTCAGGCCCCCACTCCACAGGTGCCCCCGCCACACCCTGCCCCAGGTTCCCCCACCCACAGATATACCATCCCCAAGAGGCTCCGGCCTTCTCCCCCTGCCACTTGCTCTCCCGGCACCACACCCCCCGCTGCACTTGTCTGTGCCACTGATGTGGTGAGGGTGTCCTCCCCTCTGTCCAGCCCACCTTGCCTGTTCCCCATTCTCTCCCCTGGTGGTAGGCACTGCAGTGGAGTCCACTACCACCCTGTCTGACTTGGGCACTGCAGTGGCGGACCTGTCCACTCCATCTGCAGGGTCCACTGCAGTTGTGCCGGCACCCACAACATCTGAGCCATGCCCCCCAGTTGTGCCGGCACACACCATGTCAGACACCTCCACTGCAGTTGTCAGTGGCTCTCCAGCACCCACCACCCCTTCCCTGCTTCCTCCTGGTGAGCCCTGATCCTGTCCCTGCGGTGCCTGGCCTACCCCCCGGTTGCCCCTCCTAGTGGATTGTCCCTGGTTTTGTGCAGGCATGTGTTGGGTGGCATCTGCCACTGTCACCCACTTGTGACTTTGTTGATGGACTGGCCATTGGCCTTTGTTTATGTTCTACCGGACTTCTACTTTTAATGCCACATATGCTGAATAAAGCAACTTTCTGTTCTCTAGTGCTTTTGCTTCTGATGTACATGATGTTGATGATGCTAAGAATGCCCTTGCTGCAGTGATGGTGATATTTGGTCTCATGATAATGAAGTGTTACTGTGCAGGAACCCATGTGGTCCAGGGGTTATGTGTCCTATCCTGTGGTGTATCCATGTCATCCATAGCAGCATCTGAGGGTGTCCTGTGTTCAGTATTTGGCAATGAGATTTCCTACTTAGATTGGCAACTTCACATCTGTGGCTTCCACCCCTGCACATCTGTTGTGCCTGCCATTGTTCTATTTGTCTACTTCCCTGACCGTGTGGCCATCTCCAGTGAACATGCAGGTTTGGGCATCAATGGGGAAGGACTCATCTGTGTTGTCAGTGCAACATTGCTATACAAGTGTGTTGGATCTGTGCTGATGATTCCGTTGGCACTTCCATGACCAGGCTGATGGGGCGGGAGCCCTCATTTGTTGCTAATTGTTGATTGTGTGTCCCATTGCTGCCATGGTATGGTATCTGTTCGCCTCACATCTGCAGTCTCCACAGGGTATCTGCATGTGTGTGCCCATTGGTGCAAATATGTGGGTCTGCATTCGGATGGTCACTTCTGTCATTGTGTCATTGATGATTGTTGACGGTGTCAGCCCCCATGGGTGTTGTTTGTCTGCACATGGCCAAAGTTATGTCTTATTTGCAATGCAGGATTTGGCTCCCCAATTTATGTTGCAATGGGACACATACACTACTTTGCCACTGATGTGTTTGTTGTTCTGTGACCAGGAATCATCCATGCAGTTTGGCAGTTGCACCTCTTACTTTGTCAACACTTGCCTTTTGGTCACTGTGATGATGGGGGTTTGGACCCCATTGCCACAATGTTCGAAATGTGCTTCAGCTATGGACTCCCACACTTACATTTTGGTCACTGTGATGATGGGGGTTTGGACCCCATTGCCACAATGTTCAAAATGTGCTTCAGCTATGGACCCCACACTTACCTTTTGGTCACTGTGATGATGGGGGTTTGGACCCCATTGCCACATTGTTCAAAGTGTGCTTCAGCTATGGACCCCACACTTACATTTTGGTCACTGTGATGATGGGGGTTTGGACCCCATTGCCACAATGTTCAAAATGTGCTGCAGCTATAGACCCCACACTTACCTTTGGTCACTGTGATGATGGGGGTTTGGACCCCATTGCCACAATGTTCGAAATGTGCTTCAGCTATGGACTCCACACTTACATTTTGGTCACTGTGATGATGGGGGTTTGGACCCCATTGCCACAATGTTCAAAATGTGCTGCAGCTATGGACCCCACACTTACCTTTTGGTCACTGTGATGATGGGGGTTTGGACCCCATTGCCACAATGTTCAAAATGTGCTGCAGCTATAGACCCCACACTTACCTTTTGGTCACTGTGATGATGGGGGTTTGGACCCCATTGCCACAATGTTCGAAATGTGCTTCAGCTATGGACCCCACACTTACATTTTGGTCACTGTGATGATGGGGGTTTGGACCCCAGTGCCACAATGTTCGAAATGTGCTTCAGCTATGGACCCCACACTTACATTTTGGTCACTGTGATGATGGGGGTTTGGACCCCATTGCCACAATGGTCATGGCCTGCTTGCATTGTGGGTGCCACACACATATATGTGTGGCACATGTGCTAGGGGGTCACATTGTATGTTCAAAGTCATGTTCGGTGTTGTAGGCATTTGACACAGTCTACACACGCTTGTCATGGTGTTGGGGGATGTCTTCTTCTTGCATTCTCTAGGTTGTGGTGTGCTGGTTGTGTCATGCATTGTCCATCCTATGAGTGGGGGTGGTAGTAGTGGTAGGCATCCTGCACCCCTGGCTAAGGGTGGTGGTAGGCATCCAGCCCCCTGGGTGAGGGTGGTAGTAGTGGTAGGCATCCTGCCCCCCTGGCTAAGGGTGGTAGTAGTGGTAGGCATCCTGCCCCCCTGGGTGAGGGTGGTAGTAGTGGTGGGCATCCTGCCCCCTGGGTGAGGGTGGTAGTAGTGGTAGGCATCCTGCCCCCCCTGGGTGAGGGTGGTAGTAGTGGTAAGCATCCTGCCCCCTGGCTAAGGGTGGTAGTAGTGGTGGGCATCCTGCCCCCCCTGGGTGAGGGTGGTAATAGTGGTAGGCATCCTGCCCCCCTGGGTGAGGGTGGTAGTAGTGGTGGGCATCCTGCCCCCCTGGGTGAGGGTGGTAGTAGTGGTAGGCATCCTGCCCCCTGGCTAAGGGTGGTAGTAGTGGTAGGCATCCTGCCCCCCTGGGTGAGGGTGGTAGTAGTGGTAAGCATCCTGCCCCCTGGGTGAGGGTGGTAGTGGTGGTGGGCATCATGCCCCCCTGGGTGAGGGTGGTAGTAGTGGTAGGCATCCTGCCCCCTGGCTAAGGGTGGTAGTAGTGGTAGGCATCCTGCCCCCCTGGGTGAGGGTGGTAGTAGTGGTGGGCATCCTGCCCCCCTGGGTGAGGGTGGTAGTAGTGGTAGGCATCCTGCCCCCTGGCTAAGGGTGGTAGTAGTGGTAGGCATCCTTCCCCCCTGGGTGAGGGTGGTAGTAGTGGTAAGCATCCTGCCCCCCTGGGTGAGGGTGGTAGTGGTGGTAGGCATCCTGCCCCCTGGGTGAGGGTGGTAGTAGTGGTGGGCATCCTGCCCCCTGGGTGAGGGTGGTAGTAGTGGTAGGCGTCCTGCCCCCTGGCTAAGGGTGGTAGTAGTGGTAGGCATCCTGCCCCCCTGGGTGAGGGTGGTAGTAGTGGTGGGCATCCTGCCCCCTGGGTGAGGCTGGTAGTAGTGGTAGGCATCCTGCCCCCCTGGGTGAGGGTGGTAGTAGTGGTAAGCATCCTGCCCCCTGGCTAAGGGTGGTAGTAGTGGTGGGCATCCTGCCCCCCTGGGTGAGGGTGGTAGTAGTGGTAGGCATCCTGCCCCCCTGGGTGAGGGTGGTAGTAGTGGTGGGCATCCTGCCCCCCTGGGTGAGGGTGGTAGTAGTGGTAGGCATCCTGCCCCCCTGGCTAAGGGTGGTAGTAGTGGTAGGTATCCTGCCCCCCTGGGTGAGGGTGGTAGTAGTGGTGGGCATCCTGCCCCCCTGGGTGAGGGTGGTAGTAGTGGTAGGCATCCTGCCCCCCTGGGTGAGGGTGGTAGTAGTGGTGGGCATCCTGCTCCCCTGGGTGAGGGTGGTAGTAGTGGTAGGCATCCTGCCCCCTGGCTAAGGGTGGTAGTAGTGGTAGGCATCCTGCCCCCCTGGGTGAGGGTGGTAGTAGTGGTAAGCATCCTGCCCCCTGGGTGAGGGTGGTAGTGGTGGTAGGGCATCCTGCCCCCCTGGGTGAGGGTGGTAGTAGTGGTGAGCATCCTGCCCCCTGGGTGAGGGTGGTAGTAGTGGTAGGCATCCTGCCCCCCTGGGTGAGGGTGGTAGCAGTGGTGGGCATCCTGCCCCCCTGGGTGAGGGTGGTAGTAGTGGTAGGCATCCTGCCCCCCTGGGTGAGGGTGGTAGTAGTGGTGGGCATCCTGCCCCCCTGGGTGAGGGTGGTAGTAGTGGTAGGCATCCTGCCCCCCTGGCTAAGGGTGGTAGTAGTGGTAGGCATCCTGCCCCCCTGGGTGAGGGTGGTAGTAGTGGTAAGCATCCTGCCCCCTGGGTGAGGGTGGTAGTGGTGGTAGGCATCCTGCCCCCCTGGGTGAGGGTGGTAGTAGTGGTGGGCATCCTGCCCCCTGGGTGAGGGTGGTAGTAGTGGTAGGCGTCCTGCCCCCTGGCTAAGGGTGGTAGTAGTGGTAGGCATCCTGCCCCCCTGGGTGAGGGTGGTAGTAGTGGTGGGCATCCTGCCCCCTGGGTGAGGGTGGTAGTAGTGGTAGGCATCCTGCCCCCCTGGGTGAGGGTGGTAGTAGTGGTAAGCATCCTGCCCCCTGGCTAAGGGTGGTAGTAGTGGTGGGCATCCTGCCCCCCTGGGTGAGGGTGGTAGTAGTGGTAGGCATCCTGCCCCCTGGGTGAGGGTGGTAGTAGTGGTGGGCATCCTGCCACCCCTGGGTGAGGGTGGTAGTAGTGGTAGGCATCCAGCCCACCCTGGGTGAGGGTGGTAGTGGTGGTAGGCATCCTGCCCCCCCTGGCTAAGGGTGGTGGTAGGCATCCAGCCCCCCCTGGGTGAGGGTGGTAGTAGTGGTAGACATCCTGCCCCCCTGGGTGAGGGTGGTAGTAGTGGTGGGCATCCTGCCCCCCTGGGTGAGGGTGGTAGTAGTGGTAGGCATCCTGCCCCCCTGGGTGAGGGTGGTAGTAGTGGTGGGCATCCTGCCCCCCTGGGTGAGGGTGGTAGTAGTGGTAGGCATCCTGCCCCCCTGGCTAAGGGTGGTAGTAGTGGTAGGCATCCTGCCCCCCTGGGTGAGGGTGGTAGTGGTGGAAGCATCCTGCCCCCTGGGTGAGGGTGGTAGTGGTGGTAGGCATCCTGCCCCCCTGGGTGAGGGTGGTAGTAGTAGTGGGCATCCTGCCCCCTGGGTGAGGGTGGTAGTAGTGGTAGGCATCCTGCCCCCCTGGGTGAGGGTGGTAGTAGTGGTGGGCATCCTGCCCCCCTGGGTGAGGGTGGTAGTAGTGGTAGGCATCCTGCCCCCCTGGGTGAGGGTGGTAGTAGTGGTAGGCATCCTGCCCCCCTGGCTAAGGGTGGTAGTAGTGGTAGGCATCCTGCCCCCCCTGGGTGAGGGTGGTAGTAGTGGTAAGCATCCTGCCCCCCTGGGTGAGGGTGGTAGTGGTGGTAGGCATCCTGCCCCCCCTGGGTGAGGGTGGTAGTAGTGGTGGGCATCCTGCCCCCTGGGTGAGGGTGGTAGTAGTGGTAGGCGTCCTGCCCCCCTGGCTAAGGGTGGTAGTAGTGGTAGGCATCCTGCCCCCTGGGTGAGGGTGGTAGTAGTGGTGGGCATCCTGCCCCCCTGGGTGAGGGTGGTAGTAGTGGTAGGCATCCTGCCCCCCTGGGTGAGGGTGGTAGCAGTGGTAAGCATCCTGCCCCCTGGCTGAGGGTGGTAGTAGTGGTGGGCATCCTGCCCCCCTGGGTGAGGGTGGTAGTAGTGGTAGGCATCCTGCCCCCCTGGGTGAGGGTGGTAGTAGTGGTGGGCATCCTGCCCCCCCTGGGTGAGGGTGGTAGTAGTGGTAGGCATCCAGCCCACCCTGGGTGAGGGTGGTAGTGGTGGTAGGCATCCTGCCCCCCCTGGCTAAGGGTGGTGGTAGGCATCCAGCCCCCCCTGGGTGAGGGTGGTAGTAGTGGTAGGCATCCTGCCCCTCCTGGCTAAGTGTGGTAGTAGTGGTAGGCATCCTGCCCCCCCTGGGTGAGGGTGGTAGTAGTGGTAGGCATCCAGCCCCCCCTGGGTGAGGGTGGTAGTAGTGGTAGGCATCCTGCCCCCCCTGGGTGAGGGTGGTAGTAGTGGTAGGCATCCTGCCCCCCCTGGGTGAGGGTGGTAGTAGTGGTTGGCATCCAGCCCCCCCTGGGTAGGGGTGGTGGTGCGCATTCAGGCCCCTGTGTGCATATGTGGCATTGGTGATGGGCATCCCGCCCCTATGGTGCTGCTGTTGCTGGTGTAAGTATATTCTGCATCCCTGTGTGTGTGTGTGATGTGTCGTGTACGTTTTGTATGTGTTTTGTGGTTGGTGTCTGGCTTACCTTCTGCGCCGTACGCGTCCGTGCCTGTTCCGGTAGTAAATGTAGAATATTGGTATGATCGGGACGAAGGGATTCATGGTTGGTTTGTGTCGTTCGTCCTTCTCGTTGCTTCGCGTCGTCCCGTCGCTCGCCTCGTCCTCGTCGCCGCCTCGTCCTCGTCGCTTCGCCTCGTCCTCGTCGCTTCGCGTCGTCCTCGTCGCTGCCGTGTTCGTCTCGGAGCCGTGGATCGTGTTGTGGCGCGAATCGGAGCTTATGTGCGCCTCTCCCGGATGCTTTGACGTGCCGTGCGTAGCGACGGGTTCGGCGCGTACGGAAAGCGCATTGTACTTGTCCGGCCGGACGGGGCTGCATTTTTCCTTCCGTGCGACTCGATTCGGGCGTTTCCGGATTCGCCTCGGTCAGAGAACAGGACCTGGTTTGGGTGAGTACGGCTCGGCCGGATTTTTTGCTGTTGTGCGCATCGTACTTGCTCGTTCGGTGTGCTGTACGGATCGGTCGGGAAACAGGCTTTCGCATGGCTTTTTTCCCGACCGAATGGTATTGGGTGCGCCTCCGACCGAGATCGGAATCGGCCCCAAAGTGTCTTCTCTAGACAGAAACCGCCCATTACCATGGAGCCACCACCAGACCTGTCTAGGTTCATCAACCATTTCTGAGTTAGTGACTGAAGGTAATCTCATCAGGAGATCAGAGGAGTTATACTCCCCATCATTCCAGTTCCAGGTTGACTTATTAGCAAATATGTATTTAAAAGGTGTGCCTTCCATGAAGATCTGAAGTAGTTATGGTGGATGGTTGATTGGCCATTTTCCTTCCAGTACAGCTGTCTGCAGCAGTTAACTTTATGTAATGAACCCTTGTAGGATATCACAGCCTCCAAGGGAGGACTGACTGACTGCCTGACTCAAACTTGGAGGTCTGTGCGAGAGACTTGCAAGCTCCCAGCAGTAAGGGCAATGTACGGGATCTGAAGTGGAATGAACTATCTTGGGGCATGAGAGAACAAGCATATGTCAATATATATTCAATTGTGGTCCTGTGGCATCATTATTTTCTGGAATTTTTGTGTGCTAACAAATGTTGTATGCTTCCAATGATAGACACATGACATGTCTTTCTGAGTAGTCCATTACTGGCAAATCAGTATGATAGCCTCGATCCTGTCAACACAAAAGTTGGCTTTGTGTCACCAGCAAGTAATTTGGTCTTTCAATGTGGTAATTGGTCTTTCAAAGCTATTGACATAGTCTTGGAAGAGGTTATAGGTTTCAGGTTTTAAAGCTTTAATGTTTTTTTAATTTTCATTGTCAGACACCTGAATTTCATTACAAGACCGGAGGCTACATTATGCAATAACTTGTATTGCTGCCCACACATGCAGCCCTTTAAAGAACATGTGTTACATCATAAGTAAAACATTCCATAGAACATAACAAAACGTCGTGGTAACTATGCATCTTCCTCTTTTATTCGCTGCTCCTGGACAGGTAAGTATACTTTCTTTATCTCTGCTATCTAATGATGATTCTGAGCCTATTTGTAGATTCTTACTTATAATTTTTAACCTAGATTGCTTTTGAAAGGTAAGTAACCTTACCGATCAACCCTACTCTAGCTACATTTATGCTTTTTATGTTATTTTACAGGTAAGTTAATTCCTAACTTCCTGACGATCAATACCCTTCCAATTTGCGGTTGGGTCTCCCCCCCCCCTTTTTTTCCTTAGTTTTATAACATTATTCACTTTAACTTTAATCCGAATAGGTTGCTCTTACCACGATCTCTTCATTTCCTCCTCTGAGGACGACTACCCCTAACCGCCTGTGTGAAGCCTCGAGGGGGCCCGCATCAGGAGGAAGGTTTTTTCCCCTTCCAGACACAGCGGAGCCCCGGAAACATTGCAGGCGATCACTGTGCGTCGGGAAAGAGGGCACTCCCTTTCCGACCGACTCCCCCGACCGCGACGTGGAATACACGTCGAACTTCAGAGTGCGGAGACATTGAACCTCTCCCCTCCGTTGCTCTCCGGCTCTGCCTCGCCTCGACGATGGTCGCGGGGTGGGGCTTACTCCCTTCCAGCTCTTTTGCTTTGACGGGCTCCCCTCTTTGGGACCCGCCAAGCAAAAATTAGAGTTTCTAGGAAGGCCCGCTCCGGCTCGCGCTGTGTGTTTCCATGACAACGCACAGCGCAGAGGCCAACGGACCGTGCCACGGAGCCGTTGAGACCGAAGGACAGCTTTTTCTGGTCGGAAGGGAAATATTAATTTAATATAAAGCTGACAAGAGAACAATAAATATTTTTAATATAGTTCTTGACCAAGTAACCTCGAGATCAGCAGACAGTTTATAAACACCCTGCCTTAACGCTCAAGAAGCGTTCTATATATACATAGATAACCTTAAAAAAAAAAAGAAAAAGGCAGAAAACGATGTACAGTTTAATGGGGATATTCCCCTCACGGAGAATTCCTTAATTAATTTGTTTGAGAGACAATTGAAATCCTCTCTGAAAGAGGCAGTAGAGGCAGCATTTACTAAAAGAAAAAGAGACAGCACTCCTGAGGAAGAATCAGCAGATATTTCTGGAGAGGAAAACCCTCTACCCAAAAAAGGAGGTAAGGCTTTGAAAAAGTCAAAGCACCTTGAATCCCATGATAGCCTGCACGCTACAAGAGACCGGGTGTTATCCCTAGGTAGCCTGTGCGCTAAAAATGAGCTAGGTGCCCCTAGCGGCACAAAGAGAAAGAGCGACCTTCATGGCGCAATAAGTACAGGTGCCCCTCGCGGCACAAAAAGAACAGGTGTCCTTCTCAGCACAAAATACTTCCCTTCTTTTACCGATGATGATGATGACTATTTGTATCCAATTGATATTGATGATGAGGCAGGTGAATATATTTTCGATCCCCTCGAAAAATTTGACGATGACCTCCTTGATGAGGATTTAGAACAACCCAGTAACTCCAACTCCATTAAGGACCCAGCAGGGATGGAGATGTTTAATCCCTCTCGCATTACCCATCCTAGGGGATCTGACTGGTAGCCTTTGGACCACGTAGCCAAGTTTATTAAATTCTGGATAAGAAAACCACTTGAGAAAGATACACGAAATCTAATGAGGTCAGAATGCCCTAGACCCTTTTTGGATAATAAGTCAGGTATGACTCCCAATTTAGACCTGGAATTAATGACCTTCCTGTTTAAAACAGGAAGGGACCCTAGGAAAGGTCTGGAACGTTGCCTCAAGCAGTGTCAAGACAAATTTCTGGACACTCTAGGACCTCTGGCTAGAATCCTAGACCTAGCAGAGGAATCCTCTATTAAAGGCACTCCAGTAGATACCGAACTCCTCCGAGGGTGGAGCCAGCGCGCCCTATGCCTTCTTGGCAATGCCAATGCAGGCCTTACCTCGGAAAGGCGAAGAGCTATACTGATGCGGATGAACCCCAAGTTAGGAGACCTGGCCAACAAGGACATCCAGGGTGACCGGAATGGGTTACTCTTCGGCGAAAACTTTATTAAAATCTTGGGGAAGTATGTGTCCACCTTCTCCGCATTCAGTAAGGCCCAGTCCAACATGAGACGCATGTTTGGAGGTAGAATTTTGGAAGGGCTGACAGGACGGGACTGGCTGCCACCCGCGGATACTATAGGTCCCCCTTCTACCAGCAGAATCAACGCGGATTTGGAAGATATTTCCACAGGAGCAATTCCTTCTTCCCGCAAAGAGGACGCAACAGTCGCACACGAGGCGGAAGTAGCAGAGGCAAATTCCAAAGCCATGGACAACAAGGTAAGGACCCTCCCCACTGGTTCTTCCCTCCCAAAGGTAGGGGGAAGGCTTTGTCTTTTCTACCAGAATTGGTCTTTGCTAACCAACGATGTTTGGGTACTAGATACTATGAAAGGATTCAAAATAGATTTTGTTACAACTCCTTATCAGACTATGCAACCCAGGGAACTTACCCTAGACCAGGAGCAATCTGCTCTGGTAGACACAGAGGTGAGTCAAATGTTATCAAAAGGGACAATTTCCAAAGTATCAAAGACTGGTCTGGGTTTTGGGAGCACAATTTTTCTAGTAAAGAAAAAGGAGAAAGGTTGGCGCCCCGTAATAAATTTAAAGGAACTAAATACTTTCCTTGTGTACAGACACTTCAAGATGGAAGGTATCCATCTTCTGTGAGACATCCTCCAAGAGAAAGATTGGCTCATAAAACTGGACCTCAAGGACGCTTACTTTACAATTCCTATGGACATAGAGTCTCAAAAATACCTAAGGTTTGCATGGAAAGGTGTGACCTACCAATTTCGTTGTCTCCCCTTCGGCCTCTCCTCAGCACCTTGGTGCTTCACCAAGGTCCTGAGACCAGTGGTGGCCTCTCTGAGGAGAAGAGGAGTTCGACTAGTAATTTACTTGGACGACATTTTGCTGATGTCTCAAAGCCAAGAGGAACTGCTGACTCACATGAAATTGGCTGTGGACCTTTTAGAAGGTTTAGGATTTATTATCAACATAGAGAAGTCCGTTATGACACCATCACAAAACCTAGAATTCATAGGTTTCCAGGTAAACACAACTTCGGCCCAACTACAACTCCCCTTAAAGAAGTTGTCCAAAATAAAGAAGGAAGTAACTTATGTTTTATCCAAAAACATAGTGAGCTTGCGGGAACTAGCGAGAGTAGTTGGTCTCTTATCCTCTTCGACTCAGGCAATCTCCCCAGGACCTCTTCACTACAGGGCCTTACAGAGACTAAAATCTTCAGGGCTGAAGAAGGGCCTTTTGTACTCAGACAGCGTTCCCCTGTCACTGGAGGCTCGAGAAGACCTCTTATGGTGGCGGAACAACCTAGACAGCTGGAATGGGAAAGCAATATTTGGGAACACTCTAGATCACACTCTGGAATCAGATGCAAGCAATTTAGACTGGGGTGCCAGACTAGGAGAGATGGAAACAGGGGTGAAATGGTCCCAAGAGGAACTCACTATGCACATAAATTGCTTAGAGATGTTGGCGAGCTTGAATGCATTAATGAGCTTCAAGTCAATTCTAAAAAACAGCGTAATCTTGATCAAACTGGACAACTTTACAGCTGTCTCTTACATCAACCGCTTGGGAGGAGCAAGGCCAAGGTTACTTGCAGATCTAGCCAAGAAGATTTGGTACTTCTGCTGGAGTAAAAAAATAGTTCTAAAAGCAGAATTCATCCCTGGCCATCTAAACACAAGGGCAGATTGGAATTCAAGGTTCCTAAGAGACTCGAGCGACTGGAAACTGAATCCAATAGTCTTCAAAAAAGATTCAAGCCTTATGGGGCCCTTTCCAGGTGGATCTCTTTGCCAGCAGATTAACCTTTCAGATAGATCAGTATTTCAGCTGGAGACCAGACCCCCAAGCAACTGCAGTAGACGCTCAGGTCCAACCTTGGAACCAATGGAGTTGCTACGCCTTTCCTCCCTTCGCACTACTTCAGAGAGTTCTCCTGAAAGTTCGAATGGAGCGTTGCCGCATTGTTCTAATTACGCCCTTTTGGAATACTCAAATATGGTTTCCAGGTGTGATGGAATTGGCAATGGAGGTCCCACGCCTTATCCCAGGGAGTTTAGGCCTTCTCCGGGGACAAGAAGGAGAGGTACATCCTCTTCTCTTAGAAGGAAACATGAACCTTCTTGCCTGGAGGATTTCATGGGCTCAAGAAGATACTCTGGCCTTTCAGGAGAGGCTAAAAGCCTACTGGATGAGTCATGGGCTCCGGGAACAAGGAGAAGATACAATGGTGTATGGAAAAAATGGTGTAGTTGGTGCCTGGAACGGGATCTGGATCCCGTGGATGCTCCTGTAGTAGAAGTAGCCAATTACCTAGCAGGTCTATTTAATTCAGGTTTATGCTAAAGAACCGTAAACTGCTACAGATCTGCAATTTCAGCAGGCCATTCACTGTTAAATGATTTTTCTATTGGTACATAGAGTAATGAAGGGAATAAGACTTAAACGTCCTCCAAAGGCCAAATATGATGCACTATGGAATGTTAACCTTATCTTCGACCTTTTCACCTCTTGGCCAGTGTTAGAACTGGGGGTCTCTAGTTGGCAGAGGTAGGTACCTTTGACCAAATAGGGACCCTTGCTTCTACATCAGGGCAAGGGAGTTACACTACTGGATAACCCCTGCTCACCCCCTTGGTAGCTTGGCACGAGCAGACAGGCTTATCTCAGAGGCAGTGTGTTAAGCATTTGTGAACACATACAGTAATACAGTGAAAACACTACAGATGGACACCACACAGATTTTATAAAAATAAGTATTCTTTATGTAGACTTAACACAAGACCACAAACGACAAAAATCCACAATACTGTACTTAAAGATGGTAGAAGTAACCTAGTTCAAGTTGATGGTAAATGCGACAAAGTTCTCACAAAAGTACCTGGATGTGTAACGCAAAACAAACAAAAAGGTTCGCAGGGATGGAGATGCGACCGGTCCTTGCTTCGGGGGAGACGATGCGTCGCGCCTCAATGCTTGCGCAGAGTAGGGGCTGCGTCTCGGTCCTTACCGGAGAGGAGGTGATGCGTAGACTCTTGTACTGCGTTCCGGTTGTGATGCGACAAGATGGCGCCTCAATCCGATGCGATGATCCAGTGCGATGCGATAAAATGGCGCCCTTGATGCGACGACGTGAAGACGATGCGTGCACGCCCGGCGGCCGTGCGGCGACTCTGTAACTTTGGAGCCGCGACAGGCCCTGCGACACACTTCTCCGGTGATGCGCTGGCGACCTCTGCGGCGGCGACATGCTTCTCCGGTGATGCGTCGGGTAACATCGTTGACGAAGGCTCGCTTCTCTGGTGATGCTGCGGCGACCTCTGCGGCGGCGACACGCTTCTCTGGCGATGCGACGGCAACAGCTGCGACTGCGATATGCTTCTTCTCGTTGAGTCGCACTTCCAGCTCCCAGCGACACGCAGGCTTCTGCAGACAGAATTCCCAGCAAGAGAATTCAGAGGGGAGCTGGTGGTGAAGTCTTTTGTCCCTGAGACTTCAGCAGGAGGCAAGCACAAGTTCAAGCCCTTGGAGTAATATTCTGCAAGATGATGAAAGTTCTTTAAAAGTTCCTTCTCCTCTCCTTGGCACTGAAGACACCACTGTAGGCCAACCCAGCAACACAGCACACTGGCAGGGGGCAGTCCAACTCCTACAGCTTCCTTTGGTTCTTCTCCTTGGCAGAGGTTTGTCTTGTTGTTCCAGAAGTGATCTAAAGTTCTGGGGTCAGGGCCCCAATATTTATACCCCTAAATCCATTGTCCTCTGAAGGCAGAGGGGCCTTTACCTGGTCCAAACCAGTTCTGTGCAGTCCTGGAGCACTTTGTTTACAGGACTCATTCTTTCCTTTGACAGTGTGGGCCAGGGACATCAGACGCACCACAGGAGGTGGAGCCAGCATTGTGGAGGGAAGGCACAGCCCTATTCAGGTCCCAGGTGCAACTCCTCCCACCACTCTACATGTAGATCTGTCTATTCAGCCCTGTGCTGACTCACTCTGTCTCCTGGAATCCTCTAGCCCCTGTCACTCACAAAGCCAGACACACAATACACAACCTAGCAGAGGCAGGCTTGGACAGTTAGGCAAGAAAATACCTACTTTCTAAAAGTGGTATTTTCAAACACAGAATGTTAAAACCAACTTTACTAAAAGATGTATTTTATCATTCTGAGTTCAGGCATACTAAACTCGAATTTCTACCATGCTCCCTGGGTCAGTTAGGATTATAAGATGTTATAATCAAACTGCCCATTCTGGCCTAAGGGGAACAGGTAGCCTTGCAATAGTGAAAAACGAAAATGGCTGTAATTCACTATTAGGTCATGCCACACACACCAGGGCATGTCCTACCTTATACTTACAATGCACCCTGCCCTTGGGCCTACCTTAGGTGTGTCTGATATGAAGATAAGGGAAGGTTTAGGGACTGCCAAGTGGGTCCAAGAACGCTTGTTGGAGGGAGACGAGGAGGTCATGACGGTTGAAATTTAGAACGTTTTGTAGCAGATACCCCCGAAGAAGGTCGTGTGGACCGAAATGCATTGGGTAGAATGAAATGTTCTGGAACTATGAAGTTTCAAGTTATTGCCTGTGAACAAGCCTGGATGGGCATTCTCAGAGCATTAAGATGCATAAAATACAGAAACTTTATGTCTTTGACGTGATGGTGAAAAATCGAGTAAACTTTGGAATAAATTTGGATAAACTTGGTCAAAATATTGAGAACGTGTGAATACTGTTTACATATGTGCATACTGCAGTGCAACTCCTTCATGACACGGATACGCCGTGCCACATACAGGATTCATTATGTCAGGTGCTTTTTTGGGACGGAGCATATCGGAGTTTTGCACGCTAAACTGGAAAAAGAGACATTAAGTTTGATTATTCAAAAGAAAAGGGTGTGCTTCAGGCCCAACCATATTGAAGTGGGTGCACTTGCCAAGTCGACATGTCAGTCACAGACTGCACACAGGCTCTGCAATGGCAGGCCTGAGACACACTTTACAAGCTGCTTCTGTGGGTGGCACAACCAGTGCTGCAAGCCCACCAGCAGCTTTTGATTTAAAGGCCCTGGGCACACCTGGTGCACTATACTAGGGTCTGACAAGTAAATCAAACGATCCAATCATGGAGTCACTAATCAATACATCAATTTAACATAGGGAACACTTGCACTGTGGCACTGAATAGCAGTGGCACAGTGCCCAAAGCATCTAAAACCAGCAAACAGATCAAAAACAGAGGAGGCAATCAGAAAAAAGTAGAAGGGAGACTCACGCCAATGGTACCAGGTCTAACAGCCAGATAATTGTTTTCTTTCCAGAAAACAATTATCTATTAAACTAGCGACATTACTTTGCCTAATATCTTTTAGAAGGGTGTCAGATGTTAAGGCTTTAGAAACCTGTATTAGAGTCTATTCCCCAGATGGAATACTTTTTGAAATATGGAAAAGGACCAAGACTATGTCTGAAAATATTTTTTATCCTTATTTTACTGATTACCCCAAACTATGGGGTCCATTACGATGACCGGCGGATGCACCTCCGCGATGCTGGCGGTGGGATAAAATGCTGTTTTCCGCCCGTGAGCAGCGGTGCACCCGTCCGCCATATTACAATGGTCAAACACAGCCCATTGTCCGTCCGCCGAGGTGCGACGTGGACCGCCATCAAAACGCGCCTGCCACCGTGGCCGAGACAACCAATCGAGAGCCACCGCCGTGCGGAATGACATCCCTCCCGCCGTACAAATTAGGATGCGCCAAAAAGCCAGGCACACCGCAGCGGAGAAACCGGCCAATCTGAGCAGGCGGAAGCACCACAGCGGAGCGCAAAAAAGAATACCGGACCCGACCGCCATAGACCCGGCACTACACGTCTTCCCAGCGCTGTACATGATACACCTCCAGCAAGCCATGGACCGTGGCGGACGCCGCCGTAGGTACGCGATCACACAACTGTGCACACAAACACAACCCACAACCCCATGGCTGATGTAAGGTCCCTGCCCCCACCAGACACCCTGGTGGGGACAGGAACACAACCACAGGTGTAGCCACACATGTCCTACCTGACACTAGTCCACCCCTCCTCATCCCGGTCACCATGTCCGCGATCTCAAAATAATGTCCAGGTCACGTGACCGCAGCGGTGAATCCGCGTTAAAGAATGCGCACAATGTAGTAGGCTGGGCCAGCGCAAGGCATGGGCAGTGCACAAAGTACACAGGGCAACACCTCCACTCTCCACACACTAGGCCCACCCACACCATGAAGGGACATGCCACGTGACCCTCCTGTGCCCACACATGCCCAATAACCAGCCAGGTGAACACACACACTGCACCACACAACAAACAACTAGGGAGACAGCCTCATCAGGTGTGGCTGCAGAGTAACACACAGCGTAGAAGCACAGGGCCAGGGGAACCCACACACCACAACAACACCACACTCATGGCAAGTAAACTGAGTCCAAGCACAAAATAAACACACACAGACAATGAACAAACACTCCAATGGACACACAGCCTGCCAAGTCACACAGACATACCCCACACTGACACACAGCAACAAACACAGACCACATGCCAGCAGCAATGGAGGACAACAAATAGGAAACCTAAAGTGAGGTGCACACAAATGGAATGGCAAGGACCTGAACACCAAGAAAGTGTACATCACATGCAAGGGAAGGAACATATAACAACAACCCCAGCTCAACAAATCACACATGGCAGTCACAGTGAGTGAAGTCAAACCACAGTCACCTCACTGCAACAACTCAGGGAGACAGCAAGGCAAGCCATGTATAGGCACAGGGATGAAAGGAAGGGTAGTAAGTCTAACACTGAGCAGCCACACATCTGCATCCAAATACATCACAGGAGTATGTCAGCAGCACAACACACAGGGCCCATTGCAACACTCCATGACTGTCAAACACAAGTATGAACCTCCACACAACCCCCACACCCATCACACCTGCAGCACACAACACCAGTGACAAACACACAGAAGCTTGCCAATAATGTCCAGTCAATACACTGACAAGGAAACACACCCCCTGGGGGGTATCCACAAACATCACACACACACACAGGGATGGCAGAACCACTGTATGCACAAAAACAACAGTCAGACACAGAACTCAATCAAAACACACACACAGAACTACTACAATAACAGACAAGACCTGTGCAGCCAAACAGTGCAAATTCAATGGGAGCACAGACACAACAGGAGTACACAACCTCATCAGTCAGGAAAAATGCACAGACAACATACCACAACACATATAAGAAGTGCATCCACACAAAACAATAATGGAGACAAACAGGGAGAAAGGGCCTACAATGACACACAGACAGACATACCACACCACCCATCAACTAAAAATGGTGTCATAGTGTACCACATGCCTGCACATGCACAACAATGACAAGAGACACATCAAATATGAGAGGAGAAAACACCAAGGATGCACATAAAACAAACACGGGAACTACAATAGACCTCAGTCCATGTGACAGACACACAAGTAAGGCACACCACAATGGCAACACACATCTGAATCAAACACAACAACAAAACACACACACTGACAGGCAAATAGAACACCACACACAGAGCATCTGTCAACTGCATGAGACAACACAACACAAACACTGCACACAGCCACATCAGACATAACACATGCAGATGCAAAGATATCAACATGCTACAACAGCTAAACATCAGGGGGTGCTCAACAGGCAAGGACAAATCAACATACACTCACAGCACTGCATGCACACCAAGCAGTGTGTGCACAACAGACATACCAGTTACAAACAGAGATGAGTGACACACCATGAACAGACACAACAGCAATCTAAACATCACACAGACAACAACACACCCAGGAAGTTAAACAGTCCACAGCAAACACACCTACATCTAAGCCAACACACACAGATGCACAAGTCTGGGACACCAAAGTTGAAACAACATGATCAGAGGAAATAAGACATTGGCAATGTTGAAGTGGCATATAGAGCATGTGTCACAGTAAACCATACCCACACAGTAACCCTTTGGTTAGCTAGGGCACTGACAAGGCAGACAACAGGAGTACATTTCTATTTTATTTACATTTCACACCGTTATGCAGCAAAATTTAGACAAGAGCAAGGCCAGTGGCCAGTCCAAAGTGCAGGTGAGGTACATGAGAAGCTGCACAGGCAAGGGGCAAACAGCAGTGAACAGCAAGGCCAGTGGCCAGTCCAAAGTGCAGGTGAGGTACATGAGAAGCTGCACAGGCAAGGGGCAAACAGCAGTGAACAGCAAGGCCAGTGGCCAGTCCAAAGTGCAGAGTGAGGTACATGAGAAGCTGCACAGGCAAGGGGCAAACAGCAGTGAACAGCAAGGCCAGTGGCCACTCCAAAGTGCAGGTGAGGTACATGAGAAGCTGCACAGGCAAGGGGCAAACAGCAGTGAACAGCAAGGCCAGTGGTCAGTCCAAAGTGCAGGTGAGGTACATGAGAAGCTGCACAGGCAAGGGGCAAACAACAGTGAACAGCAAGGCCAGTGGCCAGTCCAAAGTTCAGAGTGAGTACATGACATCCAGCACTGGGAATGTGTGGTACAGTACCCTGCCATGGTCAGCAACACACTCAGGGCGTCAAAAATGGGCAGTCCATGGTACCACTGTGGGAGAGACATGTGTGTGAGGGTGACCAACACTCAGACTTGGCTGGCAGTATGACTGGGAGGTGGCTGTCTGTCGGGGCCAGTTGGGGTACTGGCTCGGGGAGAGAGAGGCCCAGCTGGGGTAGAGCCATCAGTGTTCTGGGAAGCTTGAGGGCTGCTAGGTCCAGGTGTGGTAGAGCCAGCAGTGGTTTGGGAAGCCTGAGGGCTGCTAGGACCAGGTGGGGTGGTGGCACGTGGAGGTGGACTCATGCTTGCACGAGACCCAGTGTGTGTGGGAGAAGCGGAGGGGTGCCCTTCCGCTTCTTGGGGATTTGATATGGCTTCCCTGTCCTGGGATTAATGCCAAGTGGGGTGTATACAACAGGCACACTCATCACAAAAGCTGGCTCATGTGCAGATGCTGGTCCCCCCTCTGGGGACGTGCTGGATTCTTTGGGACGCTTGGCCCCGGATTGCCTCTGCCCCTGCATCACCTGTTTACCAGGTGTCCCCCCTACAGTGGCCTCCTTTCCCTGCTTCACAGGGCTCTGGATGGGAGTAGATGTTGTGGGTGAACTTGCCTTGGAGCTCTTCTTACGTGTACCCTTAGCAGGCACCTGTTTGTCACTGGGCACGGAAACTGTGTGCTTGTCTCTGCGAGACACTTTTGGGACAGGTGAGTCCTTGGCTGGAGATGCCTCTGAGGCATGTGAGCCTGAGGCCTGCTCCTTGCCATCCTTGCCCTGGGTGTGGCCTGAAGGGCTTTTGCCTCTGCGCTCTGGTGTGGGTTTACCTTTCTGTGGGGATGGTGTCTGCGGCCTGGACTGCTTGGGCTGCTGCTGCCGTGTGCTGCGTGTGCCGTATCTGTCCCTTGATGTCTGGGGTGTGTGGTCACTATCATCAGATGCGGCCACTGGCAGGGTGGTGGGCCTAGGGACTGGAGCTGGACTATGGGATTGGGCAAGTTGAATGGCTGCTGTCACTGCAGAGGACAGAGACTGTACAGTCTGGTGTAGCCCACCCACATCAGAATGAACGCCCTCCGTGTAAGCCACCACCTGTGCCAATTTTTTGTCATGGTCCAGGAAGGCATTGAGGAGAGCTGTCTGACCCACACACAGCTGGAGCAAAAGGTCCACAGACTCAGCACTGATGGCAGCAGGGGGAACAGGGGCAGGGGCAGCTGTGCCTGGGATGAAGGACACTCTTCCCTTTTTTGTGGTGCGAACACGGGCAGCAACAGTGGGAGTAGCAGGGAGGGTGGGCACTGAACGCTGTGTGGTGGACGAGGAGGCAGAGTCCCCGTTTCCTTCGGCCGAAAACATAGATGCGTCACCGCCGTCGTTAGATGACGTAGAGGTCTGCGTCTCTGGCTGTGAGTCCTCTAGAAGACTACGGTCCCCCTCTGATGCGCTGGTGACATCCGTGTCACTATGCTGGTGTGCAGCAGTTGTGCTTGATGCCTCACCACTGGTGTCCGTCCCCTGTCCTTCCGTGCCCATGTGAGATGCTGCATGAGAGAGAGATAGAGGTAGGATCAGTACATTTGCATCAAGTTTACAAATATCTGCAAGGGAAGCATCACTAATGATGAACAATCATCCATGTTGGACAACACCATGGGCAGTAACACTGTGCAACCTCAATCCAAACATCGAAATTACCGTGGCATAATGCAAACTTGGCATAATTCACCCATGTGATGGACACACAGCCAATTAGCCTGTTGGTGGCTTCAGCTAAACAGACACACATATCCCTCTGTGCACACCTAGGGCCCTGAGGGGGTAAAAGATTCTACTCACAACATGTTGTCACTGTCACATCTTGAGCCAGCAGAAGTGTCAAACACAGAGACAGACTCCAACATATCCGCACACAATGGCCATGAGCACATGCCATCCACCATGTCGTATCTTGGGGCACAACTACAGATGCACATTGGTGTTAGATGTGTAGCCAGCACAAATCTGATGTCAGGCAATGCACACATTGATGATGGCACACTCAGATCATGCACTCTGCTGGACCCTGACATGGGATGTCCGTGACGACACCAATGAAGATGATACCAGAAGGCCACAACTACAAATGTGAACTCAAGGGCCATTACACCAATGACATGGGAAGGTACATGTTGGGGGAATGCATGACAACTGCACCCAACACCGCGGCCACTTACACGCCATTGCATCACACTAGCAACATCACAGCCCTGCACTGGCCCAGGCTTGGAGCACATGCAGCCAAACAACACCCAAAGTCACACTCACGGAATACTCACCACCAGCTTGCTGCTGATGCCCCTTCAGACGTGCATCCAGTTCAGGCTGTGTCACAGCTAAAATGCGTGCCATTAGTGGTGTCATGCTGCGCCGTGCCAACCTGCCGGCCCGAGGGATCAGCCCCAGTGTCATCTCGGCTACGTTCCTGCTCAGGGGGCAGATGTCATCCCACCTCTTGTAACAGTGGGAGCGCCGTCGTTTGGAGACACCCAGTGCACGCACCTTGCATGCAATGGCCCTCCACACGGCCTTGCGCTGGTTGACATTGAGCTGCAGACATGGGAGACAAGAGGGTGCAATAATCAGTGTAACCTACCACCATTTCACAGTGCAGGAGCATGACACTGACTCATACCAACTTCAGCCATAACTTTAGCAGAGACAACAAATCTGCGACATTCAAACATCATCATGTGTGAAACACACATTAATGCATGCAGGTATGAGGGTGGACACAGTACATGCCTATCTCAAAGCCATGCAGGATGCCAGCAGAGAGCAAAATGTGTATGCTGACCACATCTACTGCAAGTTTCTGGGAATACCAAGACATGCAGGACATTACTACATATGTCACTGTGAATACTCACTGTGCCCAACACTGCGCAGCCCTCAAAGCACTTGCCCTTAAACTGCCACACTGTGTCATGGATGTCACATTGAGGGACATGACCTCACAAACGCAAACCCTCATCACAAGGCCTGTCGTGTGCAATCTACATCTCTGTAATGGCTCATTGATGGAGAGTCAAGAGGAAAAGCACAGATTTGACACTCTGTACATTCAGTGTTGTGTCACTGTCTGATTGGGCAGTGAATGTGCAGGCCAGTTGGGGTCACACAGAGGTCCAACGTGGGGCATCTCATCTTTTACATGGAGGGACTATTTGGAAACACAAACAGTGCCAACACATGCGAGTATGTGCACATGCTGGTGGTGATGGAAGGGTCTGGGCACAAGAATGTTGGAATGTACAGTGTCATAGGTGAATGACCAACAAGAGTGTCACCCTGGGGGACTGAGGTCCTGAGCATAGTGCAGAACTAGAGATGAGGCACATATTGAGTCAGAAACAATGCCCTCACTACCCTCTGGACAACAACACTAGCTAAGGCCACAGATGGGCCTGTGAAGGACATCAGGGACACACACAGACATTCAGACTGGAAATCACTGTCCTGACTCCTGAATTGAAAAGGTGCAGCCTCACTGTATGTCTGACAAGACATTACATTTCCCTCACATCTGGATGTGCAGGCAGGGAATAGGCTAAACACACCTTCCGCCTGGAAACAGCATGCTTGGCAGTGCATGGCCCAACCCCACACTCTCACGCACATACTGCATCAGATCAACTTCATGTGTGCCCCCCCTGCACTCTCACTCACACCCTGAGATACTTACCACGACATTTGGCGCACCATATAGCCTTGGATACTGGGTGAGCACCTCGTCCACCAGGACCTCCAGTTCCTCGGGGGTGAAGGGAGTGGCACGGATCTTCTCAGTCCTCGCCATCACTGTGGGCAGGAGACAGCAGCAGTGGCAGTTGGTGGTGAGGGGTGTCAGGCAGCAGTCCCTGGAGGCAGCAGCAGGTGAGGGGTCTCAGGCAGCAGTCCCTGGAGGCAGCAGCAGGTGAGGGGTCTCAGAGAAGCAGGTGAGGGGTCTCAGGCAGCAGTCCCTGGAGGCAGCAGCAGGTGAGGGATGTCAGGCAGCAGTCCCTGGAGGCAGCAGCAGGTGAGGCGTCTCAGGCAGCAGTCCCTGGAGGCAGCCACAGGTGAGGGGTCTCAGAGCAGCAGGTGAGGGGTCTCAGGCCGCAGTCCCTGGAAGCAACAGCAGGTGAGGGGTGTCAGGCAGCAGGCTCAGTGAGCTGTGGCAATGTGTGGCTCCCTCACAAACATATATAGCCCCCAGGGCTCGTTTCTGTGGTTCTAAGCTGCTGCAATTGGTGTTCCAGGTCTGCCTCATTCAAATACATCCAATGACCGCCTCCGCGGTGGCGGAGCACGCCTACCGCGATTTTCAAACTTGCATCAGGCAACCGCGATTGCGCTTCCCATTGGCTGGAAGGGCATGGTCCATGGCGGTGACACACCGCAGAGGACAGGCGTGCGGTACTGCGGTGGTGCATCTTTCAAGTGCATCCAATGACCGGCCCCGCGGTGGTGGAGCACGCCTACCGCGATTTTCAAACTTGCATCAGGCAACCGCGATTGCGCTTCCCATTGGCTGGAAGGGCATGGTCCATGGCGGTGACACACCGCTGGGGACAGGCATGCAGTACCGTGGTGGTGCATCTTTCAAGTGCATCCAATGACCGGCCCCGCGGTGGCGGAGCACGCCTACCGCGATTTTCAAACTTGCATCAGGCAACCGCGATTGCGCTTGCCATTGGCTGGAAGGGCGTGGTTCATGGCGGTGACACACCACTGGTGCCAGGCGGTAGCTACCACGATTCCGGGCACATGCATTGCTATGAGTGACCGGGATCTGGGTGTTGGAGCATGCCAACCGCCATTAGCCATGTGTATATGCCTATCAATCATGCTATGGTGTCTTGGACCATGGCGGTGACACACCGCTGGTGCCAGGCGGTAGCTACCGCGATTCCGGGCACATGCATTGCTATGAGTGACCGGGATCTGGGTGTTGGAGCATGCCAACCGCCATTAGCCATGTGTATATGCCTATCAATCCCGCTATGGTGTCTTGGGCCATGGCGGTGACACACCGCTGGTGCCAGGCGGTAGCTACGGCGAGGGTGCAGCATGACATTGTTGACTATGGGCGTGACAGTGTTGTTTGAGCACGTTTAAGGCACCAATGGACACATCGTGATGTGTCAATAACATGGGTCATATCTGTACTTTGAACAGTGGTCACTTACAAAATATCATGGCACTTGATGGAATTTAAATGGGCTATAGTTAGTAATGACAGCCTAAACTTCATATCTAACACCAAATGCCACACTGAAAGTACTAATGGGGCACATTACTCCTACACAATTTCATATCTGAGCCCACATTTACACACATTTTCATATCTCACCCCCAAATGTATCCCCAATTTCGTATCTGACCCCCAAATTTGGCCCCAATTTCATATATGTCACCACATTCTAGCCCCATTTTCATATCTGACCCCCAAATTTAGCCTCAATTTCATATATGTCACCACATTTTAGCCCCAATTTCATATCTGACCCCCAAATTTAGCCCCAATTTCATATATGCCACCACATTTTAGCCCCAATTTCATATCTGACACCAAATAATTACCCCTAATTTCATATCTGATCCCAATATTTACACACATATCCATATCTCACACAATATGTCACTATACAGTACATGATTGTACAAACATTTCAGCATTATTTTCATTACTCACCACATATATCACACTGTTGTCTGTTTGGTATCACCTATCACAGCTTTCATGTAATGTTATTGTTCGCAGTAGCAAATCCACCAGTATATGTCCACATGGACATGTGTGTGTTCTACATACTCAAGGATGTTAATTACATCACCGGCACACTTGGCGTTCTGTACATCCTTATTATTTTTCACTTGTATCTCTGCCTTTGGTTATGTTTTGTCTCCATATCTGCCAAATGTTATCACCATTACTTGTGACATTGTGTCTGGTATGTGCTCATGTTGTTCGTCCTGTCATATGTGATTTTGTTACATGTATATTTCCACAGTTGTGAGTATGTTGATAGTGGATTTGATGTGTGTGGTGTGTTACGTTGGTACTCACCAAGGACAGGTGCATTGACCTTGTTCACATGAAGATTGTTGCCTTGGATGATGGACTCTAGCCAAAAGTGGTGATGGTGCTCACTGACTGGTAAATTTGATATGGCATCTGTGAACAGTAGACAGTGTGCCACAATTGGCTGCACATTGATGTAATGCGTGTGCTTTCATTTGTAGTAATTGTGTGCAGTTTTGGCAGGGTGCACACATAGAACATGTGTGCAGTGATATTAAACCAACACGAGTGGATAAGCCTGCTATGGCGTAGAAGCCTTTCTGGGGCACAAGCTGTTCCTGCGCAGTGTGGGTGAACTGATGGTGCTGTTGAATCAAGTTAATGATGGCATCCAAGACACGTGAGATATACCTTGATAGGGCTGGCTGTGACACTCATCCAACTCTAACTTTTGTTGTTTTGAAGGTACCAGAGGCCAACAAGTGATGCACAGCCAGCATCTTTGTCTGCGGAGGGATGTCGATAGCCCGCTGTGTTGTTCCTGACAGCCTGTGGGGAATGTGCTTTTGATGTTTGTCCTTTAGTACCTGTGTTGTGCGATGACATCAGCTGTTGTTATGTGTATGAGGCTGTTGTGTTTTTGTTATGTACTCAGCATATTCATGCGCTGCGTTGTAGGTATACTGGTGTGGTTTTGTCCTGGTGGTGTTGTAGGTTGTTTTTGTGGCACTGTTGTGTCTCCAAGCAGCTGGATGATTAGCTCCATGGCAACTGTTGTACTTTAGTTGTGTGTTTGGGCAGTGCTACCTTCATACTGCATGTCATAGTGCAACTTAAGTGCAGATTAACGTTTGTCTGCAGTCCTTTTGGATCACGTACCTTTTCCACTTTTTGTGTGCCACATTGACAATCTGTCTGCTTGTTGATGATATTGTGCAGTGGTGTCATTGTGTCTTGATCCACGGCGACACAGAATCTGCAAATGCTTTTCATTATTAGTCATTGACTAACTTTGAATTGTGATTACCAGCATGTATGGCATGTGTACTGATGGCAGTGGATATTAGCACAGGCTTGTGAATATGTATGTGAGTGTCTCTAAACTTATGTGGATTTGCAGTGGCTCAAATTCCATAATGACTCCTTCAGAACTAGACAAATTGTGTTATTCATGTGTCCCCTGTCATGATTGCACAAAAATGTGTGGCAGGTACAGCAGCCACTTGGAAGCCAGCAGTGTTTCTGTTTCACACATGTCCTGTATCATGTACTGTCAGGGCTGTTTACACAAGACTTTGAAATGTGACTATTAGCATTCACAGAAACAGTTTCCATGTTGGTTGTTCTCACTGTGCGAATACTGAACAAGTGTACAACAATGTTTTCTCAAGGTGTCACGACTTTTGACTTGCACTGTATGGTGCATTGTGATGCCAGTCAATGTTTGCGCTGTGTCAATCAAAAGCTATGGATTTGTGCACATCTCATGTTCTGTTGCAATGACGTGTCCCCTTTCACCTCACCTAGGAGGCGACCTAATGTGTATCGTCCAGTCACCCTGCTGGCTAACATTGAGGATGATGACATAATACGCAGATTCCGTCTGGACCGCACAAACATCCAAGACCTGTGTGCCATGTTGGAGCCACACCTGCGGGCTGGCAGGACATACCCAACAGCATTAACAACTGAATCGAAGGTGATGGCGGCACTGCATTTCCTGGCTAGTGGGTCATTCCAGGAGACAGTGGGCAATGCAGGGGGGATGTCTCAGCCCACCTTCAGCATGGTGCTACGGGTTTTCCTGTCGGCCATGATGCAATACAAAGACCGATACATAAGTTTTCCAAGGAGGGCGGCTTTGGCGGCTGTGAAGGCGGATTTTTATGCCCTTGGTCACATCCCTAATGTTGTAGGTGCTATTGACTACACACATGTTGGCCTGGTTCCACCACAGGCACGGGAACACATATATAGGAATCGTAAACATTCACATTCCATCAATGTGCAGGTGGTGTGTCAGGCCGATATGAACATATCGCATATCTGTGCCAAGTTTCCCGGCTCTGCACATGATTCCTACATCCTGCACAACAGCATTGTGCCCCAGCTGATGGCCAATCTACTTCCGGAGCGGGCATGGATTGTGGGTGAGTGGGCAGAGTCAAGTTGTGTGCTGTGTGTGCCATCTGTCCTCTGCCACAGTTGTATCACTTAATCAGTATGTGTTTTTCACACCTAGGTGACTCTGCATATCCCAACAGACCTTAGTTGCTGAGCCCACTACGCAATCCTAGGACACCGTCTGAAGTCCGCTACAATAATGCCCATGGGAGAACACGTCGGGTGGTGGAGCGAACCTTTGGTCTCCTAAAATCGAGATTTCGCTGCCTGGACAGGACCGGAGGGGCACTCATGTACTCACCCAAAAAGGTGTGTCAGATAGTGGCAGCATGCTGCATGCTGCACAACCTGGCCTTACGGAAAGGAATCCCCATGATCCTGGACGATGATGACCAGCCGAGGCCCCCACCTGCGATCCCACAAATGTCCAGTGACGAGGATAGTGGAGAGGAGGAAGGTGTCGACCAGCATCAGCAGCTCATCAACCGCTACTTCACTTGAAGGTGAGTGACAATGTACAACTGGTCCATTGTCTGTTGATGTAGTTGTTTGCGTGAAGGTCTATGTGATCTTTGTGACTGCATCCTGTTGTTGCCTCAGTGCTGGCTGCCTATGTGTTGGATACAGGGTAGTTTGGCACAGCTACAGGATGTCTATGTTGGTACTGTTGCACATTGTAATGTGTGCATATTGGTGTACGTTGAGGACATGTGTTGTGTGATGGCTGTGATGCCACCACCTGACTAGTGACTTTTGTTCTGTTGTGTTTTGCTAGGTCCATTCTGCCTCTCCTTGCCTACAGACGATCCATGCTACTGTGACATTGTAACCATGGTAAACATTGCACATACAGTGATAAACATGGAGCAGACTCAACTACATTGGTGCGTTATTGTTGTTTATTTTCAATGGGTATATGTGAGAGGGAAGTGGATATTTACATAAGTGTGAATGGTGAATCTATGAGTTGGCAGTGATGGTAGATGAGACAATCAAATAGGCACCACATTGATGTGGTGACACAGTCCAACAGACGGATGCCATTACCATGGCAGTGTGGGTAAGGACAGTGTACAGAGTCAATGGTTGGGTGAAGAGTGTTGCCATCATGGCTGGCTCTTTGACTGGCGTTTGGCAGGTGCTTTGCCACGGGTGAGTCCCAAGTTTTTCTTTGGACGGCCCCTTCTTCTTTTGGCAGGGGGGCATCGTCTGCTGGGCCAGTGGGGTCTGAGGAGTCACCCCTCTCCGTGCCCGCAGGGGTGGATGATGAACTGTCATCCTGCGTGGCAACGGGGAGGTGGAGGTGTGGTCTGTGGCACTGGCCTGTCCCTCTGTACCGCCACTAACTGGCCCATGAGGTCCACGATTTGTCCCATACTGTTGTCCATGGACCTCAGCAGACGTTGGCGCTCCAGGGCATCTTCGTGGGCCTGGCCCATTTGTGCCTGTGTGCGTTCATAGGCCCCCACAACTCTGGTGATGTTAGCCAGGGCTTCGGTCACAGTGTCCTGTGGTGTTGGAGTCCCACTTGTCCTCCCACCTGCCCTGCTATCACTGACCTGTTGCCTCACCACTCTAGCCACACGCCTACTCTCCCTGCCCTCCACAGTTGATGGTGTGGGCTGGGCATCCTCTGGGGCAGGGCGAGTGTTGCAGGCAACAGTGGTAGTGGTGGTGGTGGTGTTTGTGGTGGCACAGGTCGTTCCAGCAGGGGTCAGCATTGATGTTGTTGCTGATGGTGGGGGGGCAGTGGGGTCATGTGACCGGTTGCGCCCTGGCACACCAGATGGGCCGGCTTGGAGCTCCTCATCCAAAGAATCCAGGGACTCCGCATCAGAGTGTCCATGTTCCGGGGAGGAGACTGGCTCTGCAGGTTGAGGTTGTCGTCCTCTGCAGTCAGTTGTTGGTCACCTGTGGAACAGAGGGTACATAGTCATTGACTTACACCCATCTGGCTTGCTGTGTTTGATGTCTCTTATTTACATGTTATGCAACACACTGTTACGTATTTCATAAATTGTATGTCTGCACAGTGATGTTCGTCATGACATGATGTGGAGGTACATACATCTTTTTCCATGGTGTGACAAGTCATTGGATACCATGCCCCACGTGAAGCGCTTTGTATTAAACTGAAAGGTTGTCATCTGACAACTGGCTGCTATGCAACTTGATGTAATGCATCTTTGCTGATTACTCTTCCTGGCAAATGTTACATATGCACATGTACTAGACATTGTACCATTGTTATCTCATGCATACCTTTGTAATGTTCTGTGCTTGTATTTCATTGTTCAACAGACCATGCCTTTTTATTGTTACTATGGTCCTTCATGCTCAGCACCCATGGAATTTACAGATAGCATTCGGTGCAGTGCCATATATGGTCCCTGATTTGCTTACACATGGGTTTAGTTGAGTCACAGTTCTGTTTCTGTCACAGTTACATACGCATAGCTGTCTGCATACTATCAAATGGTATTTAATTGGGGTGTATTTTGTTGTGATGTGAGGCCTTGTGTTGGCATTAGCTCAATGCTTTCGTTGAGGAATGGTGGGGTGCATGCACTGTCTGCTTACCTGTCCAGGTGTCATTTTTAGGTGGACTTTCTGACACGTGGTTCTGGGTGGGGGGAGTAGTCCATCCTGCTCAGCTGTGGGACAAGGGGGCCTGGTAGGAATTGTAGTGCAGGCCTCCCTATTCCAAACACACCTCCCTGGAAAGATGGCTACCTACCTGTTAGGTGAGGGTGAAGAACACAATGGCTGCCACATGGTTCTGGGTGGGAGGGGGTGCTCCATCCTGCTGAGTGATGGGGCAGGGTGTGCCTGGTGGGAGTTGTAGTGCAGGCCTCCCTATTCCAAACACACCTCCCTGGAAAGATGGCTACCTACCTGTTAGGTGAGGGTGAAGAACACAATGGCTGCCACATGGTTCTGGGGGGAGTAGTCCATCCTGCTCAGCTGTGGGACAAGGGGGCCTGGTGGGAGTTGTAGTGCAAGCCTCCCTATTCCCAACACACCTCCCTGGAAAGATGGCAACCTACCTGTTAGGTGAGGGTGAAGAACACAATGGCTTCCACATGGTTCTGGGGGGGGGAGTAGTCCATACTGCTCAGCTGTGGGACAATGGGGCTTGGTGGGAGTTGTAGTGCAGGCCTCCCTATTCCAAACACACCTCCCTGGAAAGATGGCTACCTACCTGTTAGGTGAGGGTGAAGAACACAATGGCTGCCGCATGGTTCTGGGTGGGAGGGGGTGCTCTATCCTCCTGAGTGATGGGGCAGGGTGTGCCTGGTGGGAGTTGTAGTGCAGGCCTCCCTATTCCAAACACACCTCCCTGGAAAGATGGCTACCTACCTGTTAGGTGAGGGTGAAGAACACAATGGCTGCCACATGGTTCTGGGGGGAGTAGTCCATCCTGCTCAGCTGTGGGACAAGGGGCCTGGTGGGAGTTGTAGTGCAGGCCTCCCTATTCCAAACACACCTCCCTGGAAAGATGGCTACCTACCTGTTAAGTGAGGGTGAAGAACACAATGGCTGCCTCATGGTTCTGGGTGGGAGGGCGTACTCCATCCTGCTGAGTGATGGGGCAGGGTGTGCCTGGTGGGAGTTGTAGTGCAGGCCTCCCTATTCCAAACACACCTCCCTGGAAAGATGGCTACCTACCTGTTAGGTGAGGGTGAAGAACACAATGGCTGCCACATGGTTCTGGGGGCAGGGGTAGTCTATCCTGCTCAGCTGTGGGACAAGGGGGCCTGGTGGGAGTTGTAGTGCAGGCCTCCCTATTCCAAACACACCTCCCTGGAAAGATGGCTACCTACCTGTTAGGTGAGGGTGAAGAACACAATGGCTGCCACATGGTTCTGGGGGAGTAGTCCATCCTGCTCAGCTGTGGGACAAGGGGGCCTGGTGGGAGTTGTAGTGCAGGCCTCCCTATTCCAAACACACCTCCCTGGAAAGATGGCTACCTACCTGTTAGGTGAGGGTGAAGAACACAATGGCTGCCACATGGTTCTGGGTGGGAGGGGGTGCTCCATCCTGCTGAGTGATGGGGCAGGGTGTGCCTGGTGGGAGTTGTAGTGCAGGCCTCCCTATTCCAAACACACCTCCCTGGAATGATGGCTACCTACCTGTTAGGTGAGGGTGAAGAACACAATGGCTGCCACATGGTTCTGGGAGGGAGGGGGTGCTCCATCCTGCTGAGTGATGGGGCAGGGTGTGCCTAGTGGGAGTTGTAGTGCTGCTTGCCTGGACACATACAACACAGTTGATGTTGTCTACCTTTGTGATGTTTCAGGTAGAGTGGATGTTACATCAGTGTGACCTGTGTTTGTTTTTGGGGTGCAGATGAGTGTACTTGTGCCTCAGGGATGTAGCTTTGTAGTTGTGCAAGACAGTACATGGCAGTTTCATGGTATCCATTAGTTGGTACTTACCAGCCTCCACTCCCCCGGGTATTCCTTCCAGACTCTCTGGATGCAGGATGGCAAGCACCTTCTCCTCCCACGCAGAGAATGGTTTTGGTGGAATGGGAGGGCCTCCACCAGTCGCATCAGCCAGCTGAAAGGTTCTTGGCCCTCTTCTTCTTGACAAAACTCTTCAGGTCATGCCACCGCCTCATGATTTCATGCTTGTTGCGGGGCACATTCCCTACTGCATTGACCTTGTCCACTATCCTTACCCACATGTTTGTCCTTGTGGCTAATGGTGTCTGTTGGACCATGCTACCGAATAGTTGTGGTTCTACTCTTATTATCTCATCTACCATTACTGTCAGCTCAGTGTCTGTGAATTTTGGCATTTTGTGTGGTGCCATGGTGTATGCTGTGCAGATGTTTTGGGGTGCAGTTGTGAGGGTGGTGTAGGTGGTGTGTGTGTGTGTTGTTGTGCTGGTGAGATGTGTGGTGTTTTGCCTATCCAATGTGCTGCAGGGTTTGGTTCCTTCAGGGCTGGAGTAGTGCAAAGTATTGTGGTCAGGGAAGGGGCTGGTTTTATGCTCAGCTATGTGGGTGTGTCAAGATGGTGTAATGCTGTCAGGTGTGCTGTGTGGGTTGTCCTGTGATTTGTATATTTGAATTTGCCATGGGGGTGTGTCATTGGGATGTTTCAGGTTATTTTGGGGGCAGGGCTATTTGCCTGTGTGCATTTGGTGGCCTTATTGTGTTTTTTTTTCCTTGGCCGCCATTTTGTTGGCGGAGCATCCGCAGCGATGGCTATGCTGCAGGCCTTCCGCTGTATCTCACATTTATTACTGTTAGCGACCGCTGCGGACGGAAACAGTGGAACGTACCGCTGTGACGGATCACTGACATAATATCGACAACAAAAATATCGTATTTACAAAATATCGGCGTCATAATATCGACTACAATAATATCGACTACCAATACTTATTTATAAAAATACAAAAATATCGAGTACACAATATCGTATATAAAAACATTGTACACCACAATATCGAAAAACAAAATATCGTTAAATTAAATATCATTTAAATTTAATTAACATACAAAATAACAAAAATATCGAATACCAAAATATAGACATCAATATTATCGACTTTTTGAAAATATCGACTATAGAAAAACTGCTCAATTAAATATATCTTTAGCACCAAATATAAATTCACATTATAAAACAATATAAAACACTTAAACAACATAAAAAATAATTTGCAAACACATCAATATATAAAAATAAATTTTTTCTCTAAACAAACAATGACAGTAATAAAATAAAATCTATAAAATATATAATGCTTGCATCATTTCACATTCAAAACAATGTTTAAAATATTTTAAAAAGCAAAACGAAAAAATAATTACTTTCTACTAACAGTTTCTTAATTAGCGTTTCCTTATATGGAAACAAACAGCCAAAACAATAAAAACAATTAACTTCAACGAATCAAATACTCACATTTTAAAATACACCAATAACATAAAGCAACCAATTAAATAAACACTATATAAACATCAAATGTTTACATCTCTTTTACACTTCTAACCTACAATAAAGAAGAAGGTGAAACTCTGCCCAACTGTTTCCTAAAAGAAAACTTTCATTACTGAAGAAATCTTTAAAACTGCACTAAGTAAGTAAAACTGTATTTAAAATATAACAATACTACTACCCTTCAACAATAATTATTTCTGAGACCTAATTTACTATTCTTTCATTCCTTACATTTATATCAGCTCTACAGATATCTTACAAAGCCAGAAAAATATTTTCAAAATGCTCACCAATAAAAGAACAATAAATGTAAGTATATTATATTTTTGCCAAAGCTACCTAAAATTATTTTTCAAACGTTATTCACTAATATATATTTTCTTTTATCTATCTCCTCTGCAGCCAACAGCAAAAGCATCCAAAATAATTCTACAACCACTAACCAACTAAATACAATTAAAAAGTAAGTATATAATTTTCAATTATTAAACACCCTTAAATACCCACCCAAATAACCCTTTTCCCCTAAAATCCCTATCATCTACAAACAATATAATCAAATTATTAAAATGTTTGTTTTCTCTTCCCAACAGAAATTACATAAAAAAATAGAAAATAAAGCTTGAAATCATTTCCTGGACAATTTTATTTACATCAAACTAAACATTGTAAGTATATTCACTGAAATGTAACTGTATTTAATAAATATGTGGTATTTATTATATTAAAAATTTAGTTTTTTTAATTTTCCCTAGCATAAAACAAAACAACATGACTGAAGGTGCAGAATTTGTAATGTCCAAAAAAAAAAATGTTATTATGTTATATGGGGTATGTCTATACACAGGAGAAACAAACTGGCCTTAAAGTGTTTTGGAAGTGTAGCAAATACTACTCTAACAAATGCTATGGAAGAGCTACTACTCATGAAACTACTGTTCTTTCTGTAAAAGAACATAATCACCCCCAAACATAACAGAGATTGAGGTTAGAGATGCTCTTGAAAGTATAAAAGAAGCAAGCACTAGTACTGATAAACCAACTACCCAAATACTAAAAGAGCAACTATTAAAAGTACCTCAACATGCATCAGGACAATTACCGTCCATAGCTTCTTTAAAAAGAACTATTGCCAGACAAAAAAAGCTACTACAAGTACCATACCTGCCCCTAAAATGTTTGCAGAAGTAGTTATTCCACCAGAATTAAGCATTACTCACACTAAAGAACCATTTATATTTTTTGATAACAAATGCCCAGATAAAAGAATAATTATGTTTGCTACTGCAAACAATTTAGTTAAATTACAGCAATGTGACACCTGGATGATGGATGGAACTTTCAAAGTCTGTCCAAAACCATTTTACCAGCTGTACACAGTGCATGGATTGTACCAACATTCAAATATTCCATTCATCTATGCCCTATTACCAAATAAACAGCAAACTACCTACATAGATATACTCACTAAAATAAAAGAAGAAAGCAATAACTATTTTCCTTCAAAAATAATTATTGATTTTGAAATAGCCATGATAAATGCTATACTGAAAAATTATCCACACACAGCAATCCAGGGTTGCTATTATCATTTTAACCAGAGTCTCTGGAGACATCTATAAAAATCAACCCTAAGGGGCCCATTAGGATGTCGGGCGGAAGCACTACCGCCGTGCTGTCGGAGGCAAAAACCACCAGTTACCGTCCGCCCGCCGCGGCCCACACGCCCGCCCAATTAGGATGTGTAAAATCAGCCAAACACCGCCTGTAAGCCCGCGACGCCGCCCGCCATCAAAGTGCGCCCGTACACGTAGCAGCGCCAGCCAATGGAGGCACACCGTCCGACGAAATCACGTGACCGCCCGGCGTACAAATTACGATGCCGCAAACAAACAGCTCCCCCGGCTAAGAGACACCGCACGAGATACCAAGGCGGAAACTCGACCGCTCGAGTACGGACACCAAAAAGCGGCCCACCCCGACATGAATCCTGCACTCCAGGCCATCCTCATGCTGTACCTGATGCAGCACCTAGGAGTCAACGCGCCGCGGCGACGCAGGTAGGCAGACACACAACAAGGGCACGCAAACACCGCACACAGTGCAAGGGGCGGAAAAAATGTACATGGCCCCCCAGACACCCCTGTGTGGACAGGACACATCCACCACTGCACCCACAAATGTCACACCGGGCAAAATGAAACAACTCGCAACAACCGGGCACACACTACCCGGGACCAGGAACTGACGTCCCCGTCACGGCAACGCAGCGCAGCGGCGATGACGCAGCTACACATGCGCACAACGCAGAGGCCAACTACAGCGCCATGCATGGGCCGCACACAAATAACACAGGCACACAACTACACACACCACACACCAGCCCCACCCTGAACGCACATGTCACGTGGCATTCCTGCATCAGTCATGTCCCCAACCGGCAACTCACAGGTGCCAACATGACGCCACACAAGTGTACCGAACAGGGCAGTGACGTCACGCCAAAATAGGACACACCCTTGTGTGCATAACATGGCGAAGCACACAGCGGCTGCGACATCACGCCGCAGAATATGTACCTCGTCCGCAAAAGGCACGCCAGTACCATACAAAAATACTAATACCATCCTGCACCCAATACCAATACATGCAATACGTAACATGAAAAAACCCGGGTGCCTGACAACAGGTGTTACCAATTACAACACACACACACAAGGCCCAACGTATAGCGGAAACGCAGCGTGCCGCCCACACACGGGAAAGCAGATAGCACTGAATGGCCTTCCATTCCCACTCTGAAACCACATTTCGACAAAACAAGCCGGAGAATACAGCCATTGTCCCAACAACAAGCCAAACAGAGGCATGCCAAGGAAACCGTCCAATGTGCAGATAGCGCACAACATGAAAGAAAGTTCTGACCACAAAAAAAAATAAGACCACTCCTCCATGTGGTTCACATGCAAGTAATCTGGAAGGAGTCAGACACCACTGACCTTGACCATTCATAGAAGCATGTGGGATGAGGACCTGTGTCCTCCGCACAAGCTACTATAACCCAAACCCTGCCTCCGTACGACTATTCCAGATTTCCCAGCATCGTCGGAGGGTGCACTCTGCTGACTGCACAGCCGGCTGGAGCACGCCATCACATCGCCCTATAGCAAAATGGCAGTCGCACCACACCTACCCAACTACACCGGACAGATGCAGCTCTACATGGATAGCCTGCTACAGATAGTGGGCTGTGAAAACCTGGCCATGCTGAACGTAAGTTACCGAGGAACTTACCGCATCGCAATGTTCAGCTGCGTCATCCCCGTCTTCTACTGTCGGAGGTGTCCATTCCACTGTCCTGTGGATTTATGTCTCTCCAACCCGGCATGTCCAAAGGCGGACCTGGTACAACTGTTCGCACCCCTGGACACCCACGACAGGATCTGTTCAGTCTATGGGGGCATGGCGTATGTGGCTGCAATCGGACACACACTGCAATGGGACATGTGTGCCTCCACACAACGGATTCTGGATCACAGTTTCATCGAATGTCATCCAACATGTCCCATCAGGCTCCTACAAGGGACAACTTACGATGAACACATTGACAGCCACCATCCGCTTCATTGGATGGCATCCATGTATAACACCAATGCCATGGAAGCCCTGCTGGAAGGTATCGCATACCTGACAACCTGTCAATTCGTCGGGCCCCGACGCAATACCCCCAATTGAACAATGATGTTCAACACCGTACCTATGCTTGGCTTTCGCACGGACTGGGCAGTTACCTGTACAACAACTATACCATACAACCTGCAACAAACACCACACTATCAACTCCACTGCCATGACATCGGACATTTTCGGGACATTCTCTCTGTTCCTCACCACATCCAATATCTCTGCATGAACAGGGGAGGCAGAGGTATGGGACTTGTGTACAGTAACCACATGGACAATACTGCATGAACAACTATGCTATAATATGTATCCTGCGCACATGAACATATGCACCGGTCAGTGCACACTAATCTGTCAGCTGTATCACGTGAGAACTGTCACCTCACCTTTGTCTGTACTTCCGTGCCAGGACTTTTGCATGGACAACAAATGCATCCCCCAACAACATGACCCCAGTGAATGTGACATGTTCAGTAGCCACCACATTGCAACAACTAGTGACACGCTGCTGCATGCACGTAGGCTCATGCTCTGATGTCACCCCTCACGCACGTGTGTCGGAGTAACTACTGTAGTAAACCTGTACCATGGAACTGAGATGTACTGTACCTATGATGTCAAGCTGTCTCGTAGGCAAAATGATTACTGTCTGTGTCAAAGTCGAGAGCTCCTCAGTAACTAGCAAATGTACATTAGCATAGCAAGGGCAAGGCAGTTGTAACTCTGAAGCCCTCATTCCACAGTCAACAACTAATCACATCTACCCCTAACCCCTTTTGTATGTGTAATCATGCTAAGTAGAACCTCCACATGCATTTCGCTGCCAGTAGTGTCCACTATACTGCATCACAGAGGACGTAAGTCCAAATACATGGCTTGAAGCAAAAATGTGACTCCGCTGAATCATTTCACAAACACAAGTACGAATGAGAGAGGATGAGAGTGTGTGAAGTACACGACAGTCGTGAGATGACCATGTAGTCCACTGTCATTGGATGTCAACGCAAATGAGTAGCCGCAACAGTGGCCACAGTGCAATACCACAGCTCCTGGAGCAGGACTTGTCAGACTCTGAAGGTGCCCGAAAGATCATCACATCAACACTGACGGCCTGGTCAATACAAAGCACAGTCCTACACATGTCTACAATTTCCCACACAGTCTGACCACACACTCAGCAACCAAAAGTAGGAGCCACGCAAAAGCATGCCACAGCAATGCCTGTCAAAACACACACACGACATCAGTTTGGGTGGGCAGCACTGCACAATGAGTAAGAACTGCAGAAAATCTGACATGCACAATTGAACTAGGCACAATCTTGACAGTGACACACCCTGCACACACACAACATCTGAACCATAACAAGTAGGAGTCATCCTGAACTGCAAGGACACACCCACACACTGCATTCCGTGCAACATACAACACACACATCTCATCATATACACAGACCTCAACACGGTTACAAACATCCACCATGGGCCTGGGAAACATATGTGTGTAGTCGACATGGCCACAACACACACACACACACCAACGCCACCCCAAACTCACACCACCCACACCACCCACCACCATCTCCCAAATGCACACATTGAGAGTAGGCCATGTCCCCAGGCACAATGCACATCACAAGACTAACATACACCTACACCGCTGGCCACACAGCAAGTAAGCTCACACATGCCCGCATACTCAGCGCATGCTGCCAGTCCACCTGTGGCTAGACTCACACCCTGTGCATTGCATGCACGCAAACATGACACGGATACATTTACCCAGAAATATCACCAAATACATGCAGTCAATCCGTTGCACAGAAAAGCAGATTCATCACACACACAAGTAGCAGAGTCTGAAAGAAGTGAAGACCCTGCCACGTGTACAACACATTGGAATGTGAGACCAGACATTGCAATTGCTGAGGTCACATACACGGCATGTGCCCCACTTAACCAAGCACACACTGCAACAACTGCAATCATCAACTACACAGATACAACCGACTACAGGAACAACAGCAATATCCATCACAGCCACCACTGTGTCAGAAGGAGATGTGTGAGTGTGCCTACCAATCTAACAGGATGCCAGTACGACTCGGTGCTGTGTGTGTGCTACGGGACAGTTGCAGGTCCGGCCCTGAGAGAGTAGCACAACTGTGGAAGACACACATGTGTCATGTGAAGCGGGAGTTACGCTTGGCCCAGGTGGGTGGGTGTGACGGGTAGGTGCGCACATGCAATGTTGAAACACACTGTGTTGGGAGGATTCGGGAGCACTAGATTACCGCTGTCTTGGGCATTTGTAAAGACCACCTGTCTGGGGATGAATGTGAACACGTGTGTGCACAACAGGCGGCCACATGAAAGATGCTGCATCAGGTGTAGATGTCAGCCCACCCTCTGGGGACATGCTGGATACTGCTGTGCGTCCGCCAGGCCCTTGCCAAGGCACGCACATCCCCTGTCGACCAGGTGTACCCCCAACATCGTCCACCTGCACGGGCTATCCAGGGCACGGGATGGCAGTGGAGCATGGTGGGTGAGAGGTCATGGCGCGCTCCTCCTGGTCACATCACGCAGGCAACACATCCTCATTGTGCAGCATGGCACAAGTCAAATATAAGTAGTGGGGGACGCACACATCGCGCCCGGGAATGACGTCACGGAAGGTGGCTCGCACCATCGCACTCATTGCCTATTTCCCCACACACGTTACATGCCATTGCAACAGAGAAGCCAGCGCGTGCACAAGCAGCTGCAAGCTCGCCCCAGAGAGGTCAAAGAGCGAATGTGTGGGTCCATTAGCTTCAGTTGGACGCGGCCTGGGCCGCTAGGGCAGCTACAGCCTCTGTGTGTTGCAGGTGGTGTATCCGGACTGCGGAGCCTGTCATGCATTGTCAATGTTGTCCAGGTCTCGAGTCGGGGTACCACGCAGGTGGACGGCGTCCCACCACTGATTATACCGCGAGACAGACAACTCGTTCAAATGGACCCACACATACACTCTTTGGCCTCTCTGGTGCGAGCTCGGAGCTGCCTGTGCACGCGCTGGCTTCTCAGATGCAAACGCATATTGGGGTGAGCGAGGGGAGGCCATAAGTCTCACGGTGCAAGCCACCTTCCAACATGTCACATCCGAACGGGACGTCAGCGTCCCCCCACTCCTCCGATTTAGGACTCGTGCCCTGCTGCCGTCAGATGTGCCACTCCCCAGGGGGGTGGGGAAAGGGTCAGGAATGTCAGTCTGAGATTGGCGCAGTTGAAGGCACACCTTCACTGGGGGTGACAACCATTGGACGGTCTGGTGTAGTCCACCCACGCGTACATGTGGGCCCTCCATCATCCATGTCTCCTGTGGCTAAGTGATGTCATGGGCAATGATGTAAGTGAGGAGAGCTGTCTGCCCCACGCACAGATGGCGCATCAGCTCAATAGACCCAGCACTGGGGCAGCAGGGGTCACATGTGCAGGGGCAGCTGTGCCTGGTGTGAAGGATACCCTATCCTTCATCCCTGTGCCGACATGTGTTGCACCAGTGGAAGTGGATGGGAGGGCGGTCATTGGCCTCCGCGTGGCTGAAGAAGACCCAGAGTCCACGTCCCTGTGTCATACAACATGGATGCATCACCTCAGTCCTCAGAGATAACGCTGAAATTGCCCACTGGGCCTGTGATTCATCCAGCACACGTCTAGCCCCTCCGAGGCGCAGGTCACAACTGTCTCACTCAGCAGCTGTGCAGCTGCTACATCCGAAGCCACCCCACTGTTGAGCGTCCCCTGTCCCTCAGCACCCAGGGGAGATGCCACATGAGAGAGAGCGAGATGGTCCCACTCATCTGGCATCAATGACACAGACATGTGAAAGGGAAGCAGCACAGAACATACCCAAATCCACATGTTGCACGATACCTGTGCAATAGTATACAGCCACCACAATCAACACCCAATGGCTGGCGTACAGGAAAGGAATCCGCGAATTAGTGCCACGAATGTAGTGCACATCGCACTACACACGGCCTGTGTCACCCTGCAACCATAGCCCCAACTCGCGTTGTGCACAACCACTATCCTGATGGTGACAAGGATGACCACTATGTAATTAGGCCAAACACATACCTGCATGGAGCAGAATGGGAAACTACTCACACAGACTGCAACCTGACAGCCCACAATGGCCATGAGCCCATGCCATCCACCTGTCGTTCACACGAGCACAACTGTTGTTGCACGGTGTGCCGGATGTGCAAGTACCAGAGACATGAGGTGAGGCATCGCACACATATGTCCGACCGATATCAGAGTAGGCACAGTGCCCCTAACATACATGTGAATAGCCACTCCAGCCTACTACAGGTTGTACCTGAGGGCTACGACTCCGAGTGCATTGGGAATGCAGAGTGCCCTAATTGCATCTTAAGCCTCAGGACTAGCATATGCATGTCAGATGCACACAGCACAGACTACAGTTACTACACACTGCATCACAAAACAAACATCACATTACCCAGATCATGGGTAGGCTGTGGACACATGCTGCCTCTCACAGCAAAAGACACCATCCCACAAGACTGTAAACTTGCTTGCTGCTGATGCCCCAACAAACGTGCATCCGGCACAGGCCGTGTGACTGTCAAGATGCAGACCATTACTGGTGAAATGCAGCGCCGTGCTAACCTGACAATACGAGGGGGCATCCCCCGATCCGTCAACGCCACGTAGTGGCCCATCCGGCAGATGCCGTCACACCCTTTGTGGAATTGGCTGCACTGGCGGTCACACACACACAAAGGCATCAACTTGGTAGCAATGGCTCCTCACAAGTCCTTGGGCTGGAGGAATTCCAACTGCAGGGATGGTGCACAGGAGGCTTGGAATGTCACTAATGCACTTCTCAACATCACACACATCCACCAATCACAGCGGCATGCTGCTGACCCATCCCAAATACTCCGAGACGTGCAACAGAGCCAGGAAGTAATCGGACATGGCCTAACAGCATGTGTACAACACAACGTGAATGCATGCTGCTGGGAGTGTGTACACAGTACCTGTCCAACCCATTCACATGCAGGTTGACAGCACATCGAGCAATGTGTAGCCTGTCCACATCTACTGTCCATTGTCAGGTGGACCTACACAAAGATCACAAGGCAACACATCTGTGTGGGTGTACCCACTGTGTCCAACACTGCGCAACCATCAACATACTCGCCCTGTGCATGGCCCACCCCGCAATGGAGGTCACATTCTGTGCCACTATCTCTCACACACATCCCTATCACGAGGCATGGTGTGTCCAATCGACAGTGCTGAGTTAGCGCTTTTCCGGAGGGTCCTGAACAGAAGACACATGTAACCCACTGGGCAGTCTGTGTTGTCACCTACTGGCATTGTGCAGTCAATGTGCAGCCCAGGCCTGCTGGGACTGAGAAGGGCAGCATGGCCCCAGCCTGCCATTCTCACGAGCAACAAGTGCTCTGAGACCTGCATTGCCAATTGGCTGTGTCACTGGATGTCTGACATGAAGTTGCCATGTACCACCACTCGGGAGGGACAGACATGGCAAAGCGCCCAGGAGCTCACATACCCCTGCCACCTGCAGTAAGCATGGTGAGCAGTGCATGTTGGAACCCCACAGGCTCTGACTCATGGTGCTGCGGATCAACGACATGTGTGTCCCCACATGCACTCCCACACACACGTGGTTGTCTCACACACACAACTTTTGCAAGGGATAGCCATGTGCAGTGTGCGTGGAGCTCGGAATCCAGGATCTCCAGCTCCTCGCTGGTGAGTGGACCTGGACATATCTTCAGCGTCATCGACGTTAAGGTGGACAGGTGGCAGCAGCAGGTGTTGTTGAGGGATGCCAGGCTGCAGTCCCTGGTAGCTGTGGTAATGCTGGTCTCACTCCCACAGTCATATAGCCCCCTGGGGCAGTTTCAGTGGGTCCAAGCCGCTGCAATTGGTGTACCGTGTCTGCCTGCTTAAATTGCAGACGATGGCCTTCTTCCAGCTGGCCCGTGACGCTTTCCTCCATTGCGGGACACGCAGGGTGCAACCGCGAGGGCCATTGGAGTTGGCCGTAAGGGCCTGGCCCATGGCGGGTACAGTCCGCTGATGCCATGTGCACTACACAGTATGATGTGCGCAATGCATCTGCAGGTGTGGCCATGACTTGTGTGTGGGAGCAGGTCCACACTGGACAGGGCCACAACATGCTGTGCGCATGGGCAGGGACGGCCAGTGCTCAGCCTCCACATGTCTGTTGGCACATCATCATGTACACATTGGCATGGGAGCATGGGACATGCATATGCACACACATGCCATCTTTCACTATGCACATCTCCCACTTGGCACGTGCTACGTTACGTGTCACTTGTGATGTGTATTTGCAATCACACAGCTGTGTTGTCATGGAGCTGTCAATGTGTACACCTGTCAATGTGTTTTGGAGGTGTGATCCGTACAGTGCTGTACATAGGGTGAAGTAGGGACATCAATGACTGTCTCATATCCCCTCGTGCAACAGGACCCACTTGTTTTTGCCGCTCAGCCTGTGTCCATTGCGTTGTTGGTGTGTGCCATACTCACCCAGCCTCGGAAGCTGTGTCAGGCACAGCAGCTAGTTATATTGCCGTGGTGTTGCCGCTTCCCAAATATGCAGTCTGATATCATCGTCATGCCTTACAAGTTATTAAGGCCTAAATCCCCATGTGCATGCTCATAGCAATGGTTTGTGTCACTGCTCATTGCTATTGGTAAGGGGACCTGTGTAAGTGTATTGTGGCTGTGCTGTCCCTACTTGTCAGCTGTTCTGTGATTCAATTGCTTGGTCAGTCATTTTTGTTTTGTGTTTGTGAAAATGCCATGTGGCGTGTTGCTTTGACATGTGTCCACTTCCATCTTTCCTAGGAGGAGACCAAACATACATCGCCCCTACCAATTGCTGGCAGACATGGAGGACGTGGAGGTAATCCGGAAATTCCGTCTGGACCGACCCACCCTGCATCGCCTATGTGCCTTGTTGGAACCCCACCTCCGTCCTCGCAGGGTGTATCCAACTGCATTTACCCCCACGGCTAAGGTGATGGCTGCACTGCATTTCTTCGCCACTGGGTCATTCCAACACACAGTGGGCAGTGGAAGTGGGATGTCCCAGCCCATGTTCAGCATGGTGCTACGGGATGTACTGTCAGCTATGATGCTGTACAGGAACCGGTACATCCGATTCCCCAGGGCTCGTGAATTGGCGGCAGTGAAGGGTGCTTTCTATGCCCTTGGACGGATCCCCCACGTTGTTGGTGCAATTGATTGCACCCATGTTGGCCTTGTAGCACCACAGGCCATGGAGCACATATATAGGAATCGGAAGCACTTCCACTCCCTGAATGTGCAAGTGGTGTGCCTTGCGGACATGGTCATTACACACGTGTGTGCGAAGTTTCCAGGATCGGCCCATGACTCGCACATCAAGCGCAACAGCATCCTACCACGTCTGATGACCAATCTGCAACCGGACCGTGCTTGTATTGTTGGTGCGTATGTGTACTCGTGTAGCGTGCCTGGTGTGCGATGCTGTCTTGGGGACAGTTGGAATTGCAACTAATCTCGGTATTCCTCACACCCAGGTGACTCTGCTTATCCGAATGGGCCTTGGCTGCTCAGCCCATTACGTCATCCTCGGACACCAGCTGATGTCCGCTACAATGAGGCACATGGCAGGGCCAGACGTGTGGTGGAGCGGACTTTTGGCCTCCTGAAGTCCAGATTCAGATGCCTGGACCGCACCGGGGTGCACTGGCGTACTCCCCACAGAAGGTGTGCCAGATAGTTGTGGCATGCTGCATGCTGCACAATCTGGCTATTCGCAAGCAGATCCCCTAATAGTGGATGACGGTGATCAGCCCGGGCCCCCGCCTGCAGACCAGGACGGGTCCAGTGACGAGGACAGTGGAGAGGAGGAAGCTGTGAATGTGCGTCAGCAGCTCATCGCCCGCTACTTCACTTGACGGTGAGTGACCATGTACGACGGCTGATGTAGCTGTAGTTGTGCAGGTGTATGTGTGCATTGTGACGGAGGCCTTTTGTTCACTGAGTGCTGTGTGGCAATGGTCCATGTCCAGGGTAGTATGCCACTGACAGTGGCTGTGGCATTGTGCCCCGTTGCTCTGTGAGATGTGTGTACATTGCTTGTAGTTGGTGACAAGTACTGTGTGATGGGTGTGTGACACACTAATTGAATGGACTCTTGTTCTGATTTTCACCCCTAGGTCCCTACAACATCTCCTGGCCTATCTACATGCCACACAGCAGAGGCATTCCTGCTCATGGTGGCGGTTGCACATCGTTGATTAAACCCAGGGCACATGAAGCAGATTGTGATCAAGGTGTATTTATTTACAGCGGTGACATGTGATTGTGTGCAAGGTGATGACAGAAGTGGTGCATGCTGTGACAATGAGTTGACGGACATGGCTGCATGATGGTCAAGGTGTACCCATGAAGTTCTATGTCCACAGTCCAACAGACACATGCCATTCACATGGCAGTGTGGGGTAGGTTCGTAGTCAAAGTCAGTGCAGTAGGTGGTCAGGGTGGCTGGCTGTCTCTCTGGACACCTGTTTCCTCTTCGGACGGCCCCTTCCACGTTTGGTAGGGGGGGTTGTGTTGGTGGGCTGCTGGTGGTGGCTGAGGACTGCTCACTTGCTGTGGACGCAGGGGAACTAGATGTTGCACGACCCTGCGCCACAGCACGTGGTGGCGGCGGTGGTGTGTCTGGCCTTGCTTGGGCCCTCCCCACCACCACCAGCTGGCCCATGAGGTCCACAACTTGGTCCATACGGGTCACGAATTGGCCCATATGGGCGTCCATGGACCTCAACACCCCAAGGACCTCCCGCGTGTCGGCAGCCGACCTGGCCCATTGTCCTTGGGCCTCTTCATAGGCCCCAAGGACTCTTGAGATTTGCGGCAGGGCTTGGCTCCCAGGCTCAGATGGCGTTGGCCTGACCCTGCTCCTCCCACCAGTACTGCTGCCACCGACCTGCCCACTCGCCACATTGGTCACCACGGTCCTCTGTCTGGCTCCCAGGGTCGAGCACGACGGGCGTGCCACCCCTTGCGCAGGTGCTGTGGCCAGGGATGGCGTGGTGGTGGTGGTGGTGGTTGTTGCGGCGGTGGTGGTGACCGCAACGACCGTGGCAGCAGGGGTCTGTGACTGGTCAGCAGCCCTGGGTGATGTGTTGGTGGGTAGGAGGGGCCCTGGGGAGCGGTTGGGCCCTGCCACTCCAGACGGGCCTGCTCGGTGGTCCTCGTCCGAAGAGGTGTCCAGGTCTTCTACATCCGTGAGTCCGGGTCGGGGGCTTGCGGACTGGCTGTGCTGGCTGCTGTCTCCCTCTCCAGCATCCAGCTGTTCGGCACCTGTGGGGAGAATGAGATAGGTTATTGTGTTGCACCTTGCAAAGTTTGTATTGGTTGTCTGACATTCACAGTTCGTGCACTGTCGTGCACAGGTTTCCCAGTGGCGTGTGTGTGGATGTACGATGTGTGTATGCGTGGGCAAGGCAATGGAACTGTGTGTTGTGTTCATGTGGCATGGGACGGATTAGCAATGACAATCAGTGTGTGTTGCTGTACTCCTACATTTTGTGGCTTGGGTGTATGCGGGCTCCAGACCCATCGACGCTTTTGAGGTGAAATATGGTTTTGGGGTTCAAATGGAATGCTTAGAAACGCAGATGGCAAAAGGGGTACAGCCCCTCAACGCTTTTGAGGTGAAATATGGTTTTGGGGTTCAAATGGAACGCTTAGAAACGCAGATGGCAGAAGGGGGTACAGCCCCCTCAACGCTTTTGAGGTGAAATATGGTTTTGGGGTTCAAATGGAACGCTTAGAAACGTAGATGGCAAAAGGGGGTACAGCCCCTCAACGCTTTTGAGGTGAAATATGGTTTTGGGGTACATACTGTGACATATGGGTGCAGAACGGGACATGTGTTTTGGCAACATGACAGTGCAGAGACAAAGGTGTGTGTATGTCTGACATCCCCAGCATATCTGCTCACTGTTATCATTTATGGACATTACACTGCAAGCATTGTAGTGAGTGAGTGATGGTTGTGTGCCACACGGCGTATTGCAGATGGGCCAATTCCTTGGTGTGCTTGCTACCCTCGGCCATGTGCAGCAATGCAGTGCTCTTGGGGTGTTGACTATATTATGTATGTTATAAATCAGTGTGATGTGCGCTTCAGTCACTGCAGACACATTATTTGTGATGGGCAGGTATCTTTGCAGAACTACTGTATGAGGGCCAGCTGTTCCGATGACATACCTTTCATGACACTGGGGCTGACAGATGAGATGGATGGTATGTTGGATGTGCATTGTGTGGCTGTGTGTTTCATGGGTCCAGTGGTGTTTATGTGCATTACTGGGGTTCCACACTGTTAGTACTAGACAGGTTAGACTTACATGGGCGATGTTGTACATTGTGTGGGGAACAGGCAGTAACGACTACATGGACAGGACTTCGATGGTGTTGCTGATGTGTGTGATGAGTGTCACAGTGCCCGCCGTGTGGGTCAGTACTCCAGTGGGACTTGTGCATGCAGACGTGGCTCCATGGGTGTTGCTGTATTTGTGATGGCTCATGTGGGCTATGACTCTGTAATACATGTCCGTGTGCACATTGGTCACATGATTATGACAGGGAGCAGTGCTGCGTTTTCCTCTGCTACGTGACATTTCCCAAATGTTAGTCGTAATACTGTCCTCATGCCTACAGACACCCCGCCCTGTACAGTGCTCTACTTACTTGTTGGTTTGGAGGGCGCAATGCAATGGATGCCATATGGTACTGGGAGGGAGGGGTGCTCCATCTTGCTGGTCTGTGGGAGTGGGGGTGGTGTTGTGAGTTGTGGTGATGGCTTACCACCCACAGAAACCCCTCCATGTACGGTAAGATATCTACCTGTCGGCTGAAGGTGTGCACTGCAGTGGCTGACACATGGGTGTGGGCTGTGCTCCACCTTGCTGTGCTGTAGGACTGGGGGCCTGGTGGGTGTTGTACTTCAGCTGTCCCCCTCCGACCCACTGACTTTGTGTTCTGGCTACTTACCTGTTACTTGTCGGTTAGTGCAGCTATGGCTGACACATGAGTGTGGGTGTGGGGAGTGCTCCTTCTGGCGCATCTGGAGTACAAGGGGACCTGGTGGGAGTTTCGGTGCTGGCTGACTGTACACATGCCCCCATGGTTTTGTTAGTTAGTCTGTTGCATGTGTGAGTGATGTCTTGTGTATTGTGTACTGGACATGGGGGTGTTTGTCCCTCGGAGCTATGGCATAGTGGTAGTGCATGTGAGTACATAGCGGTGTGCTGGTATACATTTGTTTGTACTTACCAGCCTCCACTCCCCCTGGTATTCCAGTGAGACTCTCCGGATGTAGGATGCCTCGCACCTTCTCCTCCCACGCCTTGAAAGTCTTAAATAGCGCGGGATTTCCTCCGCCAGTCCTGTCAGCCAGCTGCCGATTCTTGGCCTCCTTCTTTTTGACCACTCTTTTCATGTTGTGCCACCTCTTGGTGATTTCGGCTCTGTTGCGTGGCACGTTCCCGACTGCATTGACCTGGTCTACGATCCTGCTCCACAACCGGTTTCTGGTGGCTAGTGGTGTCTGTTGGACCTGGTTCCCATAGATTTGTGGGTGCACCTTGATGATCTCGTTGACCATGACCGTCAGCTCAGTGGAAGTGAACTTGGGCATTCTCTGTGCTGCCATGGTGTGTGGTTTTGTGTTTGTGGTGCTGGTGCGAGTGTGTGTGTGTGGTGTGTGATGTGCAGGGGGTTTGTGGGGCCGGTGTTTGGTGGTGGTGGTGGTGATGGGTGCGTGTCTGTGGTGTGCTCCTGTCCTTTCTGTCTCGCTGTGTTCTGTGCTCTCGTCCTCAGTTTGTAGTGTTGCAAGGGATTGTGGTCTGTGAAGGGGCTGCATTTGTACTTACCTATGTGGGTGTGTCATGATGTGCTGTTGTTTTCAGGTGTGTTGTGGCTGGTGTTCTGGGATTTGTAGTTTATTTGTTTGTCCAGGGGGATGTGTTTTCGGGATGTGTACTGTGTTTGGGTATTTGGGCGTGGCTTGCTGTGTGGACTTGTTGGCCATGTTGTGTGTGTTTCTTTGGTCCGCGGATGGTTTCTGTGCAGGGACGTGGCCGCCAGGGCTTCCGCCGTGTCCATTTTCATCACTGTTGTTTACGATGGCGGGCGGTGTATTTGTGGATTTGCTGCGCTCATGTCGGGAAGATCCTAATTTCACGGCCGGTGTCTCGGTAGTCAGGGCGGGCGGTTTTGGGTTGTCATGCGGGTTTGTGTCCGTGGCGGACGGATGGACTTCGACTCGGACATAGACGGGCGGTATTTTGTGTGTTTTTTCCGCCGCGGGCGGTGTTCGCTTCGCGACATCGTGATTGCTCGGTAGGTATTCAGACGGTGTAGGCGGGCGTCTTTTTACCGCTATGGTAGATGGCGGATTTTATTCCGCCCGGTATCGTAATGGACACCTAAGTGTACAATATGCTACAGACAGTACTTTCGCCTACCAAATTAAAAAGCTAATAGCACTAGCATATGTACCTGTAACTGATGTAGCAGAGCACTACAATATTCTAATAGAGAGCCCCTATTACAAAAGGAACGAAGACAAAATAAGCCCACTACTAGACTACTTTGAGGATACCTGGGTGGGAAGACTGCATAGATCAGGGCATAGAAGGCAACCTAAGTTCCACATTCCTTGGTGGAACGTGTACCTAAGTACCTTAAACAAAGAAGCCAAAACAAATAATAGTGTTGAAGGATGGCATAATGCCTTCCAAGCATCAACAAGCAGAGGTAAACCTACCCTACAAAAACTACTACAATCTATACAAAAAGAACAAAGCTATCAAGAATTACGGATGGAACAATCTGTAACTCAAATATGTCCCAAATTAACTAAACAAACTAAAAAAATGTTTGAGCTACTGCAAAGTCAGGTTACCCTATACCCATCAACAAGAGGCCTAGATTACCTATCCCTAATAGCCAAAAGCATATTATAAACTACAGTTCCACAACTATTATACATTTTTTCGTTCACAAAACAAACACTTTACACACATATATTAATATTATATTTTCACAATTATTACTTATTTGTGATATATATTTTTTAACTAAAAAATATATATTTACAAATAAATAATATTTATCAAAATATACTATATATCACAATTAATTTTAACAACATTTTCCACCCAATTAATTAAAAGAAAATAGACTTACGGTTTATGTAGCTGTAGAAGATGTATTCCAACAAGTAATAATCCTTACATCTGTCTGTTAATCCATGTTAAAGTTTAAAAAAGCCCCCAAAAAATGCAAAAATCCAACAGGTCCTATATAAATCCATCCTTGCGCAATCCAAATAACGGAAACCCTCAAAAACCCGAAAAAGATATAAAAATATAAAAATCGCTCCAGGAAATTCCGAAAAATAAAAGAAACTGTGATAATAATATTAGTTTAACAAACTAATACACAGTTCTTTTTTTTTAAAACGCGTCTGTCTCTCCAACGTAAAGTCGATTAAAAGTAACCTGCAAAAAGATTGAAAGCATACCCACCCACACAAATACACCAAAATACATTCATTAAATACAATAACATTAATTTATATCAACAAAACAACACATATTTAGTCATATTATCGTCTGTCTACACAACGCCTCAAACACTAACTCACGACATCTCACTAAAATATAACTAACAAGTACAGCACACCAAAAACGCAACGACCTAACTATAAATACAATATATATATCCTAACTAGACTAAAACATAAGTATTAAGTGATAAAAAGAATTAAAATTTCCCTTACCTTGCTCGACGCGACGCAGCTTCCAACTGCGAGCTTCTCCGGTCCTCAATGACCCAAAATAACAGTACGCGGTTACAAAATAGTCCCTGTGAACTAAAAATGGCTGCTTAAATAAATGTTTAAAAAGGAATAATGTTAAAAAAATGCATTATATCAAAGTATAAATGTCAGATATATTTTTCTTATGTTGTACAATTTTTTCTCTATATTTAAAAATTATTATATAGTTTATTATACTTTGTAAAGTTATAATAATAATTAATATCAAAATATATTTATTATTATTATAATTATATATGTATTTTTTATAATTATATTAATTATAAAAAAACATAGTAATTATATAGAAATGTTAAATAAAACTTACCTGTTTAAAAAAATATTTCATGCAATACAAATGTAATAATTAATATTATTAATATTTTATATACTAATAATATTAATTAAAAATGTATTAACATGTAATAAAGTGATAATTATTTGAAAATGATAAACAATATTCACTACAGCATTATAATGTTACAATATTAAATAATAATTAACCATACAATGCTTTATTTTGTGTGTATATATGCCAAAAATTGTTATATTATTTGTATAAATATATTACAATGTTACAACTCTTGTCAAATAATAACAAAATATTGTTTGTATATCAAAATAAGAATACTTTTGTTATAAAATTACAATTATATCATAAAATGTTTTTTTCCTTAAAAAATTCAATTAACTAATAAATGTATGTAAAATAATTTATGTTCCTTAAATAAAAATAGACATATTTTGTGTATTTTTATTAATTTCTATTCCATACAATAAATAAAATATATATTTTCTCTTTCTACCTACTTATACAAAAATAAAAGTTGTTTGAAAATAAAAAATGTCTATTTTTTTTATATGTATATCTTATTATTGAATATTTTACTTAAATATATTAATTTGATAAATGTACCATTTTAATTTACTATAAATAATCAGATTGGTTTTTTTACTAGTAAATTATAAACTATACATCAATTACACAATAAAAATTCATTATCACTGCACATAATAAAACACATTTATATTTCTTCACATATAAAAACACATACTGTAATTTTCCTACAACTCTTTATATAAAATTAATAAATACACAGCAAAAAGCATATAAATGTAATCTAAAATTTTTAGATAAATTATAAATAATTTAAAAATATATTTGTACATAAACATATATCACTCACTATTCCCAATACAATTAAACAATATTCATTGAAGGTGGTAAACATAAACAATATATAATTTACTCTTCCCACTACACCTAGGGGCCGATTCTGATGCGGGTTGGAAAAGCTTCCCGACCGAGGGCCTGATTCTGATGCGGTTAGGAAGGCCTCCTAACGGCATTTGCTCCTTCCAAATCGGATCGGGAACGTGTCTTCCCGACCGAGAGCCCAATTCTGATGCGGTTAGGAACAAATGTTCCCATTGAAGTCAATGGGAGTTCAACCAAATCGTATCTGGAAGCATCCGGATGCATCCTACTCCGCCGGTCGGACTTTCCCGATCCGAGTGGGTCGAACACCATTTCCCAACCGATTCGGTCGGGAAGCTTTTCCAACCCGCATCAGAATCGGCCCCTTAGTTGTGTATCCCGCTCTGCGGTGGCCGCGACCCCTTATAGGGTACCCAAACAGAAAGTCCAGCCTCCAGGCCATCTGAGACCCCGCAGAATTGTGAAAATGAAGTCCTTTGACACCAGAGAAGTAGCTGCACTTCCCACGCTGTGGTGACCTTAACCTCTTTAATGGTGCCAAGACAGGAAGTTCAGCATCCAGGTTCATCTGAGACCCCATAGAATTGTAGGAAATGAAGTCCTTTGCCACCAGAGATTTAGTTGTGTATCCCGCTCTGCGGTGGCCTCGACCCATTTTATGGCACCCAAACAGGAAGTCCAGCCTCCAGGCTCATCTGAGACCCCACAGAATTGTGGGAAATGAAGTCCTTTGCCACCTGAGATGTAGTTCTGCTCCCCATATTTTATTGGAATTGTTGGCAACTGGTAGTTTTGTTCTAGAGAATAAAGAGGACTTTAGTATGAATCCTGTCATTAAATGTCAGTGCATGCTTAATGTTTTATTCTTTCCCGTAACAGTCATTCTCAAAAATAACATCAATTGTGGAAACTTACAAATCAATGACCAGGTCTCCTGCTTTCAGCACCTTCCAGATGCTATCAAAATGATTGATCCTAACCCACTGAAAGTGCATGTCACCTGACAGGGCAAAACAAATCATTGGGGGACAATTGATTGAGCTCATCACTGATTCCTTCATTCAATTTAACAACATCTTCTTCTGTGACTTTAATCTTAAGTGGAGCGAAAGATAGGAATCCGCCAAAACCCTCCCTCCTCTAGTTCTACAGGATACCCAGCTCTGGCAATTCTGCACAACCCCCACTCACATAAAAAGCTCAACAGTTGACCTAATCAGTGAAGAAGGTACAATCAATAATGTTACTCCAGTCCACATTGAATGGTCAGAGTAGTTCCTCTTTCGCTTTTCTTTCCACTCTACTGCAGCCCAACCTCCAAGAATGGTCATCCTAGAAGACCTAAGAACTGGGTGAGAAACCTGAAAAACATAAACACTCACATGCTCACCTCAGAAGTGGAACGAACCCTACTTCAGATCCCACCTACTCAAGGAGTTGATGACCTGACAGACCAACATAACAAAAACATAACAGGGTTTGTTGCCACTTTAGCCCCTAAGAGACATAAAAGACAGAACATCAGATGACTGGCATGCTGGTTTATGAAAGAAATAAATGAAAGCAGGAAGTTACTAAGAGCCTCAATAAAAGCCTGGCATCTAAAATCACAAAGGACTCACCTTTGAGACTAAAGAAACAAAGATAAAAGCTCACTTTGCAGCTAAAGATTCACTTGCAAGAAAGAAGATTATCCAAGCAAAGAACCACCCAAAAACCTCACAATTGTGAAGCAAGCCCTACTCCTTAAAACTGATGATCTATGCACCTCATCAAAGAAAGATGTGAGGAGTTCTGTAACTTCTTCGTAGAGAAAGTGAAAAAGATTGAACTCTCTCTTTTACCCCCCAAAGACAGTAGTAATTTTACTTTAAGAGACAAATCCATCTGTACCAACATATAAGAGGTCTCCCTGTTTGAAGTGATTAAAATGATCACCAAAATCAAACACTCATCGCACTTCTCTGAATGAATTCCAACTGTGCTTCTTAAGGAAATCAGCATCTCTGTCAGTGCCTACTGGAAAAGTCTAATCAAAACCTATTTTCACAAGGAAAACAAAGGTATGGATCCAACTGTAAATGCCCACAAACCAGTCTCCAACATTTTCTTTCTTGCTAAAGTCTTGGAAAGATGGGAGAAGTCCCAGCTCAAACAATTCATTAAAAAAACAGTCTATAAGATGCAATCAGGTTTCCGACCGGGTTACAGCACAGATACTGCTACTCTAAAAATAGCCAACGTTGCTCCTGTCTCCTTGCTCAAGGGAACATGTGTCTCATCATCCTTCTGAACCTCTCAGCCACCTTTGACACAGTAAATCTTGGCACTGTCCTTAAAATCCTTAAGGAAGGAATAGGCTGAATTGCACTGTCCTTAAGTGGTTGTCCTCAAACCTGAATGATCATAACCAATGTATAACAAGCATTTGCAATGCAATAGGTCTTGCATTTGTGAGAGTTAGAGCTATTGGCGTTGTAAATGACAGTGTCTTTTACCCATGCGTTTTGGTTGGGATTGGAGTAGATGTACATGGTGTGGAGTGGAATTTTGTTGGTTGGATTGGAATTGTTAGTTGTGGAATTGTGTGTGGTGGAATTGTGTGGCGTTGAGTGGATTTGTGTGGTGGAATTTTGTGCAGTTGAATTATATGGATAGTTATGTGGTATGGAGTGTACTGGAATTATGTGGAGTGGGATTGTGTGCAATGGAGTGTAACTATGTGAAATGGTATTTGGTGTTGTGGAGTGATATGTAGTGGAGTTTAATTATGTGGTGTGCTGTAGAATTTTGTAGCATAATGTGGAGATCTGTGGTGTGGATTGGATGTATGTGGTGTGTTATGTAATTATGTGGTTTGTTGTTGAATTATGTGGTGTGGAATGGTAATGTGTAGAGCTGAATTGAGTGGAGTGGAAGAACAAAGGGGTAGGACGAAGGGGATAACAACATGGAGAAGTGGTGGGTGGGAGAGGAAAGCAGCAACATGTATAAAAAATTAGCACTTCAATCAACTAGCACTTTAAGACACGAGCAAACGGACACCAATTAAATGTAATCAATGTGGGCTTGGTCCGTGTGATAGAGAAAGGAAAGGAAGTGACGCACGGCCTCTGCTGTCCATTTAGGATGCAGCAAAGCTGAATGACAGAGACTCCAAATATTGGGTAAGCAATAGGCGGGTTTAAGCCCTATATTGTATACCACGAATCTTGCTCTGTGATAGCCCATAATTTTAAGTTATAGAAAAAGCTGTAAAGATAACGTAAAAGAATTGCACAAAATAAATAAATGTGCGCATATTTCACACAGGTCATCGTGAAAGACAATTAATCTGTTTAAAACAACTCAACATATAACCCATCAAAACAGAAACACAAAATAAAAATGCTATTGAAAGGGCACAAAGAGCATGCAATATTTAAGGCGACCTTTACTAGAAATCATAAAATAAACTATTGCAATTAAAACAAAACAAGCAAGAATGGAGGAGGGGAGGAAAAGGAGACAGCAATGTGAAGAGGTGGTGGGTGAGAGAGGAATGCAGCAATACGTGTAAAAACCTAGCACTTTTATCAAATAGCACTTCAATCAAGGCACGAGCGAACCGACACCAATTAAATGTAATCAATCTGAGCTTGGTTCCTGCACCAGAGAAAGGAACGGAAGTGATGCATGGCGTCTGCTGTCCATTTAGGATGCGGCAAAGCAGAATGATAGAGACTCCAACAAATGGATAAGCAATGGGCAGTTTGTAAGCCCTATATTATATAGAACAGAGTCTCAGTTCGACCCTAAAAAAATATAAAAACAAGTGCCCACATTAGGAAAAGCCTCCCAATTGAATATGTATATTCAAGTAATCAATTGTATTTTCCTAAAAGCCATAACATTCATTTTCCTACCATACCCACTCAACAAAGTGAAGGTCATAATAACACCAAAAATAAACAATATGAAGCTTCCAAACCCTGGAGAGAGCTATTAAAATTGCAGCATTTACATATTAAAGTGTTCTGTAACATCAGGTAACAAACTTATGAGGAAAAGACCTGACTAGCACAATAATGTGACCAAATCTGCAAAACAGAGATTAAACAACAGCTGTGCAGTCAGTTCAACGAATGCGTGTAAACCTAAAGCACCCTTAAAGTTCCTGATGCCAACAAGAACCCCAGCGTTTTAAGTTTTTTTCCCAAAATTGTTTCTATCTACTTAAAGAAAAACTTTCAGAAAGTATAAAGATAGGCATAAAGCGGTTGACCGTATTTTTGAAATCTATCAAACGCGGACGCTTACCCAAAATAAATATACTGAAAAAAGAATAACTTGACTGCATAATTCAGTTGTTACGATTCCTACCACTGATAAATTTGTAATAGAAGTGTCATTGATTTTCTGTGATTCAAAGACGCTTTAGCCACTGTGGTTGCTACACAGCCCTCGAAGTTGAGTCTATGAGAGCAACACATTCCATTTACCCCTGTCATGCTTATTGTTGTGAGGTGGACGTGTCACTAAAGAGACTTTCATTTACACTGTTCGACCCTGATGTGCTTATAACTAATATTATTATTATTAAAGCTAATGAAATCAGTAGAAATAGTCGCTTTAGTGTAATACTGTAAAGCAAACTTAAAACTAATACTCTAGACTAGCCTTAAAAGTAATATGCAGACCAACCTTAAGGTGGAAAGCTTGTTTCTCTCTTTCTCTCTCTGTTAACCACACAGCCCTGAAGGAGCTGTTGAAAGCTAAGTCACACCGAGAGAAAAAGCACAATCTTCAAGGACAGCGTGAAGTACTCCAGCTTCAGAACGCTCGCATAATTCCTAACATTCATGTAACTCAAAATATCCCCCAATTAAAGAAAAGCAGCTTGCTTTTTTCAGTCCGACAGTGTGAACTACTCCAGCATCAGAACACTTGCCTAATATCTAACATCCATGCAACACAAAATATCCTGCAAAGAAAGAAAAGCAACTTGCACAGATAGTCCTAGCAAGGCCGCCTACAGTAAGGAAACGGAAGTAGACAAGTCACAAAATCCGCTCGTGTGCACTACAGCAGTCATGCACTATTATAAGATTTGGGGGTTGTGTCCTGAAGAGTGGCCTGCTTAACCCCTTCGCTGCTAAATCTTTTCCCCCCCTGTGATAAGCCTTTTTTTTGGCTATTTGGGGTAGTGCGCGCTTAGGCCCCTGTAACTTTTTGACCACATAAGGTATCCACGCCAAATTTGCGTCCTTTTTTCTAACATCATGGGGATTGTAAAGGTGCCCAGGGTTTGTGGATTCCCTGAGGGGACCCAGAAATTAGCCAAAATACAGCACAAATTTGTTTTTTGGGGGAAAATGCTGAAAATAGGGCTACAGATGAAAGCGTCTTGTTTTTCCCTACAAATGGCATCAAAAAGGGGTTGTGGTGCTGAAATCACCATCTTCCCAGCTTTCAGGGACAAGCAGACTTTTGTCAGAAAACCAACTTTTTTACACAGTTTTGGCATTTTTCTGGGACATAGCCTATTTTTGCTATTTTTTGTGCTTTCAACCTCCTTCCAGTTAATGGTAGAAATGGGTATGAAACCAATAATGGATCCTAGAAAGCCATACATTTCTGAAAAGTAGACAAAATTCTGAATTCAGCAAGGGGTCATTTGTGTAGATCCTTAAAGTCTTCCTTATAGAAACTAACAGTTAAATGAAGGAAAAATTGAAAATTAGTTGAAAAAAACAGCCATTTGTGTCAAAGTTTTCACCTGTAACTTCTTCTAATTATGACAGCTATTTGAAAGCAATATACCGTTATATCCGCTGGACCTTTCTGGTTGAGGGGATATATAGGACTTGTAGGTTCACCAAGAACCCGATGAACCCAGAGCCAATAACTGAGCAGCATCTTGCAAATGGTTTTTTATTATGTACCGGGTATATAGCAATTATTTTGGGAAAATGTATACATGGAAAAATTGTTATGAAAGACACCTATGTATTTCTGAAATGGGAACAAAATGTAGATTTTAGAAACAGTAGATATTTGCACATTTCCGAAATTGGGAGTACCCATACTAACATGAGAATTATAGGTCATTTTTCAAAATGACTTATTTTTTACACATTGTCTTTCATTTGGAAGGCAGAAATGCATCTAAAGTCAATAGGTAATAACAGTTGCTCTACAATTCTGTGTTACCCTAAGTCTCCCGATAAAAATGGTACCTCACTTGTGTGGGTAGGCCTTGGCCCACAACAGGAAATGGCTCAAAATGCAACGTGGACGTACCACATTTTCACAATGAAAAATTACCCTTTTTTTGCAAAGTGCCTAGCTGTAGTTTTTGAACCCTAGCTCTGCGGGCACTTAGGAAACCTAGCAAACCTATACATTTTTGAAAACTAGACACCCAGGGAATTCAGGATGGGGTGACTTGACTGGCTCTCACCAGGTTCTGTTACCCAGAATCCCTTGCAAACCTAAAAATTGGCAAAAAACAAATTTTCCTCACTTTTCTGTGGTGGAAAGTTTTGGAATCTGCGTGGATCCACAAAATTCCACACACCCCGCGTTCCCCAAGTTCTTCCCAAAACAATGGTACCTCACTTGTGTGGGTAGGCAAAGTGCCCGCGACAGGAAGCAGCGCAAAACGCAACGTGGACACATCACATTTTCACAGTGAAAAATGACCCTTTTTTTGCAAAGTGCCTAGCTGTCGTTTTTGAACCCTAGCTCTGCCGGCACTTTAGGAAACCTAGCAAACCCATACATTTTTGAAAAGTAGACACCCAGGGGAATCCAGGATGGGGTGACTTGACTGGCTCTCACCAGGTTCTGTTACCCAGAATCCCTTGCAAACCTAAAAAATTGGCAAAAAAACACATTTTCCTCACTTTTCTGTGGTAGAAAGTTCTGGAATCTGCGTGGATCCACAAAATTCCACCCACCCCGCGTTCCGCAAGGTCTTACGAAAAAAATGGTACCTCACTTGTGTGGGTAGGCCTAGTGCCCGCGACAGGAAGCAGCGCAAAACGCAACGTGGACGCACCAAATTTTCACAGTGAAAAATGACCCTTTTTTTGCAAAGTGCCTAGCTGTAGTGTTTGAACCCTAGCTCTGACGGCACTTTGGGAAACCTAGCAAACCTATACATTTTTGAAAAGTAGACACCCAGGGAATCCAGGATGGGGTGACTTGACTGGCTCTCACCAGGTTCTGTTATCCAGAATCCCTTGCAAACCTAAACAATTGGCAAAAAATACAAATTTTCCTCACTTTTGTGTGGTAGAAAGTTCTGGAATCTGCGTGGATCCACAAAATTCTACCCACCCCGCGTTCCCCAAGGTCTTCCGAAAAAAATGGTACCTCACTTGTGTGGGTAGGCATAGTGCCCGCGACAGGAAGCAGCGCAAAACGCAACGTGGACGCACCACATTTTCACAGTGAAAAATGACCATTTTTTTGCAAAGTGCCTAGCTGTAGTTTTTGAATTTCTGCCGGCACTTAGGGAAACCTAGCAAACCTATACATTTTTGAAAAGTAGACACCCAGGGGAATCCAGGATGGGGTGACTTGACTGGCTCTCACCAGGTTCTGTTACCCAGAATCCCTTGCAAACCTTAAAAATTGGCAAAAAACACATTTTCCTCACTTTTCTGTGGTGGAAAGTTCTGGAATCTGCGTGGATCCACAAAATTCCACCCACCCCGCGTTCCCCAAGGTCTTCCCAAAAAATGGTACCTCACTTGTGTGGGTAGGCCTAGTGCCCGCGACAGGAAGCAGCGCAAAACGCAACGTGGACACACCACATTTTCACAGTGAAAAATGACCCTTTTTTGCAAAGTGCCTAGCTGTCGTTTTTGAACCCTAGCTCTGCCGGCACTTTGGGAAACCTAGCAAACCTATACATTTTTGTAAAGTAGACACCCAGGGGAATCCAGGATGGGGTGACTTGACTGGCTCTCACCAGGTTCTGTTACCCAGAATCCCTTGCAAACCTAAAAAATTGGCAAAAAAACAAATTTTCCTCACTTTTCTGTGGTGGAAAGTTCTGGAATCTGCGTGGATCCACAAAATTCCACCCACCCCGCGTTCCCCAAGGTCTTCCCAAAAAATGGTACCTCACTTGTGTGGGTAGGCCTAGTGCCCGCGACAGGAAGCAGCGCAAAACGCAACGTGGACACACCACATTTTCACAGTGAAAAATGACCCTTTTTTTGCAAAGTGCCTAGCTGTCGTTTTTGAACCCTAGCTCTGCCGGCACTTTGGGAAACCTAGCAAACCTATACATTTTTGAAAAGTAGACACCCAGGGGAATCCAGGATGGGGTGACTTGACTGGCTCTCACCAGGTTCTGTTACCCAGAATCCCTTGCAAACCTAAAAAATTGGCAAAAAAACACATTTTCCTCACTTTTCTGTGGTAGAAAGTTCTGGAATCTGCGTGGATCCACAAAATTCCACCCACCCGCGTTCCCCAAGGTCTTCCGAAAAAAATGGTACCTCACTTGTGTGGGTAGGCCTAGTGCCCGCGACAGGAAGCAGCGCAAAACGCAACGTGGACGCACCACATTTTCACAGTGAAAAATGACCCTTTTTTGCAAAGTGCCTAGCTGTAGTTTTTGAACCCTAGCTCTGCCGGCACTTTGGGAAACCTAGCAAACCTATACATTTTTGAAAAGTAGACACCCAGGGAATCCAGGATGGGGTGACTTGACTGGCTCTCACCAGGTTCTGTTACCCAGAATCCCTTGCAAACCTAAAAATTGGCAAAAAAACACATTTTCCTCACTTTTCTGTGGTAGAAAGTTCTGGAATCTGCGTGGATCCACAAAATTCCACCCACCCCGCGTTCCCCAAGGTCTTCCGAAGAAAATGGTACCTCACTTGTGTGGGTAGGCCTAGTGCCCGCGACAGGAAGCAGCGCAAAACGCAACGTGGACACACCACATTTTCACAGTGAAAAATGACCCTTTTTTTGCAAAGTGCCTAGCTGTCGTTTTTGAACCCTAGCTCTGCCGGCACTTTGGGAAACCTAGCAAACCTATACATTTTTGAAAAGTAGACACCCAGGGGAATCCAGGATGGGGTGACTTGACTGGCTCTCACCAGGTTCTGTTACCCAGAATCCCTTGCAAACCTAAAAAATTGGCAAAAAAACAAATTTTCCTCACTTTTCTGTGGTGGAAAGTTCTGGAATCTGCGTGGATCCACAAAATTCCACCCACCCCGCGTTCCCCAAGGTCTTCCCAAAAAAATGGTACCTCACTTGTGTGGGTAGGCCTAGTGCCCGCGACAGGAAGCAGCGCAAAACGCAACGTGGACACACCACATTTTCACAGTGAAAAATGACCCTTTTTTTGCAAAGTGCCTAGCTGTCGTTTTTGAACCCTAGCTCTGCCGGCACTTTGGGAAACCTAGCAAACCTATACATTTTTTAAAAGTAGACACCCAGGGAATCCAGGATGGGGTGACTTGACTGGCTCTCACCAGGTTCTGTTACCCAGAATCCCTTGCAAACCTAAAAATTGGCAAAAAAACACATTTTCCTCACTTTTCTGTGGTAGAAAGTTCTGGAATCTGCGTGGATCCACAAAATTCCACCCACCCCGCGTTCCCCAAGGTCTTCCGAAAACAATGGTACCTCACTTGTGTGGGTAGGCCTAGTGCCCGCGACAGGAAGCAGCGCAAAACGCAACGTGGACGCACCACATTTTCACAGTGAAAAATGACCCTTTTTTTGCAAAGTGCCTAGCTGTAGTTTTTGAACCCTAGCTCTGCCGGCACTTTGGGAAACCTAGCAAACCTATACATTTTTGAAAAGGAGACACCCAGGGGAATCCAGGATGGGGTGACTTGAGTGGCTCTCCCCAGGTTCTGTTACCCAGAATCCCTTGCAAACCTAAAAAATTGGCAAAAAAAACACATTTTCCTCACTTTTCTGTGGTAGAAAGTTCTGGAATCTGCGTGGATCCACAAAATTCCACCCACCCCGCGTTTCCCAAGGTCTTCCGAAGAAAATGGTACCTCACTTGTGTGGGTAGGCCTAGTGCCCGCGACAGGAAGCATCGCAAAACGCAACGTGGACACACCACATTTTCACAGTGAAAAATGACCCTTTTTTTGCAAAGTGCCTAGCTGTCGTTTTTAACCCTAGCTCTGCCGGCACTTTGGGAAACCTAGCAAACCTATACATTTTTGAAAAGTAGACACCCAGGGGAATCCAGGATGGGGTGACTTGACTGGCTCTCACCAGGTTCTGTTACCCAGAATCCCTTGCAAACCTAAATAATTGGCAAACAAAACAAATTTTCCTCACTTTTGTGTGGTAGAAAGTTCTGGAATCTGCGTGGATCCACAAAATTCCACCCACCCTGCGTTCCCCAAGGTCTTCCGAAAACAATGGTACCTCACTTGTGTGGGTAGGCCTAGTGCCCGGGACAGGAAGCAGCGCAAAACGCAACGTGGACGCACCACATTTTCACAGTGAAAAATGACCCTTTTTTTGCAAAGTGCCTAGCTGTCGTTTTTTAACCCTAGCTCTGCCGGCACTTAGGGAAACCTAGCAAACCTATACATTTTTGAAAAGTAGACACCCAGGGGAATCCAGGATGGGGTGACTTGACTGGTTCTCACCAGGTTCTGTTACCCAGAATCCCTTGCAAACCTAAAAAATTGGCAAACAAAACAAATTTTCCTCACTTTTGTGTGGTAGAAAGTTCTGGAATCTGCGTGGATCCACAAAATTCCACCCACCCCGCGTTCCCCAAGGTCTTCCGAAAACAATGGTACCTCACTTGTGTGGGTAGGCCTAGTGCCCGGGACAGGAAGCAGCGCAAAACGCAACGTGGACGCACCACATTTTCACAGTGAAAAATGACCCTTTTTTTGCAGAGTGCCTAGCTGTAGTTTTTGAACCCTAGCTCTGCCGGCACCTAGGGAAACCTACCAAACCCACACATTTCTGAAAAGTAGACACCCGGGGGATTCCAGGGAGGTATGGCTTGCGTGGATCCCCCAACGTTTTCTTACCCAGAATCCCCTGCAAATCTGACATTTTGCTGAAAAAATCTCTTTTTTCACACATTTTTGTGTGGTAAAGTTGTGGCATCACCTTGCTGATACAAATTTCCTACCACCCAGCGTTCCCCCAGGTCTCCCGATAAAAATAGTGCCTCACTCGGGTGGGAGGCCCAAGTACCCGCGACAGGCAAGGGCCCACAACGTAATGAGGCGACCTCAAAATGGCCTATCACAAAACGACCTTGTTTTGCAAGGGGGGTCCCATGACATTTTGGCCCGGGGCTCGGCGGCTACCTAGGGAAACATACCAAACCCACACATTTCTGAAAAGTAGACACCCGGGGGATTCCAGGGAGGTATGGCTTGCGTGGATCCCCCAACGTTTTCTTACCCAGAATCCCCTGCAAACCTGACATTTTGCTGAAAAATCCCTTTTTCACACATTTGTGTGGTAAAGTTGTGGCATCACTGGGCTGACACAAATTTCCTACCACCCAGCGTCCCCCAGGTCTCCCGATAAAAATGGTGCCTCACTCGGGTGGGAGGCCCAAGTACCCGCGACAGGCAAGGCCCCACAACGTATTGAGGCGACCTCAAAATGGCCTATCACAAAACGACCTGGTTTTGCAAGGGGGTCCCATGACGTTTTGGCCCGGGGCTCGTGACCACCTAGGAAACCTACCAAACCACACATTTCTTAAAAGTAGACACCCGGGGGATTCCAGGGAGGTATGGCTTGCGTGGATCCCCCAACGTTTTCTTACCCAGAATCCCCTGCAAACCTGACATTTTGCTGAAAAAATCCTTTTTCACACATTTTTGTGTGGTAAAGTTGTGGCATCACCGGGCTGACACAAATTTCCTACCACCCAGCGTTACCCCAGGTCTCCCGATAAAAATGGTGCCTCACTTGGGTGGGAGGCCCAAGTACCGCGACAGGCAAGGACCCACAACGTATTGAGGCGACCTCAAAATGGCCTATCACAAAACGACCTGGTTTTGCAAGGGGTCCCATGACGTTTTGGCCCGAAGCTCGGCAGCCACCTAGGAAACCTACCAAACCCACACATTTCTGAAATGTAGACACCCGGGGATTCCAGGAGGTATGGCTTGCGTGGATCCCCCAACGTTTCTTACCCAGAATCCCTGCAAACCTGACATTTTGCTGAAAAAATCCCTTTTTCACAAATTTTTGTGTGGTAAAGTTGTGGCATCACCGGGCTGACACAAAGTTCCTACCACCCAGCGTTCGCGGGTACTTGGGCCTCCCACCCGAGTGAGGCACCATTTTTATCGGGAGACCTGGGGGAACGCTGGGTTGTAGGAAATTTGTGTCAGCCCGGTGATGCCACAACTTTACCACACAAAAATGTGTGAAAAAGGGATTTTTTCAGCAAAATGTCAGGTTTGCAGGGGATTCTGGGTAAGAAAACGTTGGGGATCCACGCAAGCCATACCTCCCTGGAATCCCCAGGTGTCTACTTTTCAGAAATGTGTGGGTTTGGTAGGTTTCCTTAGGTGGCCGCCGAGCCCGGGCCAAAACGTCATGGGACCCCCTTGCAAAACCAGGTCGCTTTGTGATAGGCCATTTTGAGGTCGCCTCAATACGTTGTGGGCCCTTGCCTGTCGTGGTACTTGGGCCTCCCACCCGAGTGAGGCACCATTTTGATCGGGAGACCTGGGGGACGCTGGGTGGTAGGAAATTTGTGTCAGCTGGGTGATGCCACAACTTTACCACACAAAAATGTGTGAAAAAAGGGATTTTTTCAGCAAAATGTCAGGTTTGCAGGGGATTCTGGGTAAGAAAACATTGGGGGATCCACGCAAGACATACCTCCCTGGAATCCCCGGGTGTCTACTTTTCAGAAATGTGTGGGTTTGGTAGGTTTCCCTAGGTGACCGCAGCCCCGGGCCAAAACGTCATGGGACCCCCTTGCAAAACCAGGTCGTTTTGTGATAGGCCATTTTGAGGTCGCCTCAATACGTTGTGGGCCCTTGCCTGTCGCGGGTACTTCGGCCTACCACCCGAGTGAGGCACCATTTTTATCGGGAGACCTGGGGGAACGCTGGGTGGTAGGAAATTTGTGTCAGCAAGGTGATGCCACAACTTTACCACACAACAATGTGTGAAAAAAGGGATTTTTTTCAGCAAAATGTCAGGTGTGTAGGGGATTCTGGGTAAGAAAACGTTGGGGGATCCACGCAAGCCATACCTCCCTGGAATCCCCGGGTGTCTACTTTTCAGAAATGTGTGGGTTTGGTAGGTTTCCTAGGTGGCCGCCGAGCCCCGGGCCAAACGTCATGGGACCCCCTTGCAAAACCAGGTCGTTTTGTGGTAGGCCATTTTGAGGTTGCCTCAATACGTTGTGGGCCCTTGCCTGTCGCGGGTACTTGGGCCTCCCACCCGAGTGAGGCACCATTTTTATCGGGAGACCTGGGGAACGCTGGGTGGTAGGAAATTTGTGTCAGCCCGGTGATGCCACAACTTTACCACACAAAATGTGTGAAAAAGGGATTTTTCAGCAAAATGTCAGGTTTGCAGGGGATTCTGGGTAAGAAAACGTTGGGGGATCCACGCACGCCATCCCTCCCTGGAATCCCCCGGGTGTCTACTTTTCAGAAATGTGTGGGTTTGGTAGGTTTCCCTAGGTGGACGCCGAGCCCCGGGCCAAAAACCCAGGTGACCCCCCTTGCAAAATCAGGTCATTTTGAGATAATGTGTTGTTTATTTCTGCAGCGTGAAAATTTTGGCACAATATTGCAAGGAAAATGTGACAGACATTTTGAGGTTTGCAGGACATTGTGGGTACCATAACTTGTTGGGATCCACAAGAGAGATATCACCATGTACTCCCATGGGTGTTTCGTTTTACGACAATATCTACAGTTGGTAGGTTATTGTTAGACGGAATGTACACCTTGGCAGACAGACTAAAAAGACAAAGATTACTGCACAGCCATCTATTCCTCAAGCACACACACATACTGGTTGGATTTGGCACGAGGGCAAGTGATGGTTCAGTATATACAATTTTATTAACAAGAGATTTCACAAAAATGAAATGCACTGTTAATAATTGAAAGGACAAAAACTGAACCAGTGACTCGCAGCTCGTGAGCTGTAAAGCCACGTCAAGGCCCCAACCGCTTTACAGGCCATTCACACACCTTTCATACGTGATACACACAAGACCATTCACACCACCAGGCACGAAACAAACACATTACAACATTCACAAAAAGGGACAAGGTACACCCTGCTTGAGAAAGACAAAAAAAATATTACTGCACAGCTATCTAATCCTCCACACACACATACTGGTTGGATTTGGCACGAGGGTGAGTGATGGTTCAGTATATACAATTGTATTAACAAGTGATTTCACAAAAATTAAATGCACTGTTAATAATTGAAAGGACGAGAAACTGAACCATTGACTCACAGCTCGTGAGCTGTAAAGCCACGAGAAGGCACCAACCTCTTTACAGGCCATTCATACACCTTTCATACGTGTGACAAATACAAAACCATTCACACCACCAGCCGCAGGCCCATCACATTACAACACTCACACCAGCAGACAGCGCCATTCAAGGGCCCATCACTTTCACACGCCCACATTCCTAACACAGCAACCACACAAGCTGATGGATTGCGTGGAGTGTTGCTCGGCTAGCAGTGTGTGTAGTGACCAGCAGCAAGTCACTGCTCACACACTAACAGCCGAGCGCCACTCCACGCACACCGCCAGCCAAGCGCCACTCCACGCACACCGCCAGCCAAGCGCCACTCCACGTACACCGCCAGCCAAGCGCCACTCCACGCACACTGCCAGCCAAGCGCCACTCCACGCACACCGCCAGCCAAGTGCCACTCCACGCACACCGCCAGCCAAGCGCCACTCCACGCACACCGCCAGCCAAGAGCCACTCCACGCACACTGCCAGCCAAGCGCCACTCCACGCACACCGCCAGCCAAGCGCCACTCCACGCACACCGCCAGCCAAGCACCAGCCTACACACACCACCATCACATTTAGGATTTTTTTATACAAAAAGGAAAACACAAACAAATTGCAAATAGATACAAATCTACTAACACAAAATCAGAAACTAAATACATTGCACTAATGCCAACCTTGAAACAGAACAACAATTCTTAAACATTACAGACCAGGCAGTTCACTTTACCACTCATGTTGCTCCCAATAATTATTTTGCTTGTGGTACGCTCTATAACAAGCAGGCACACACAGCCCAGGGTTAGAAGGACACTCAGGGCAGTACATACGAGTCTCCTTCCGCGTACCTCTTCACCAACAGACTCTACATCTCCTAGTGGGAAAGTCTTTTGAGGGTGTAGGAGGAATGTGATCTTTCAATCGAGCCACATCCTCCACCACTCCAACTCTAGGAACACTTGCCTGTTCCACAACAACAAGGCTGCCTATGACAGACTGCTGAAACTGAACAAAAGTCAACTTTGACGCAGGAGAACACTCCTTGAACACAACAAAAGCATTGAAAGTTGCTAAATTGAAGAGATGGATGGCCAATTTCTTATACCAAATGTAAGCCTTACGAATAGCAGTGTAAGGTTCCAACCTCTGATCTACTCTATCAACACCACCCATGTGCTTATTGTAGTCTAAAATGCACACAGGTTTGCGCACTTCAGCAATCTGACCCCAAACAGCCACAGGTGAAGTACTCTCATCATGGATGGTAGTCAGCATGTACACATCCCTCCTGTCCACAAATTTCCCAGCTAGCAGTTCCTCAGTACGCAAGGCACTGCACTGTCCCTCTGAAGTTTTTTGCAAACAAGCTCTTTTGGATAACCTTTACGGTTAGAGCGGATTGTGCCACAAGCAAAAGTGTCCACTTTGAACAATTCCTTAAACAATTGCACAGCAGTGTAGAAGTTATCAAGGTACAAATGGTGGCCTCTGTTAAACAGTCCTCTAGCAAGATCCCACACAATTTTCTCTGAAACTCCAAAAGTGGACGGACAACCAGGGGGTCAATAGTGGAATCCCTACCAGTGTACACACGCAAATTAAAAACATATCCTGTCCTACTCTCAGACAACATATACAGCTTAATTCCATAGCGTGCCCTCTTGCTAGGAATGTACTGCCTAAAAACCAAACGGCCCTTGAACAGGACCAAAGACTCATCAATAGATATTTCTTTCCCTGGAGTATAGATCTCTGAAAATCGATCTACAAAGTGATCAAGAACAGGCCAAATCTTAAAAAGACGGTCACATTCAGGGTGATCTCGTGGCAACGCCAAACCATTATCAACAAAATGCAGCATCCGAAGCAAAAGTAAATACCGATCACGAGTCATAACTGCAGGAAATATGGCCGTTGCCATCAAGGGACTGGTAGACCAATATGAACCCATGGACGGCTTCCTTATCAAACCCATCAAAAAAGTCAAACCCAAAAACTTCTTCATCTCTTCCAGATTTGTGGGACTCCACCGGGTAGCTCTAGAATGGGGCCTAAGTCTGGCACTGTTGTCCCTCAAAAACTGTTCAGCATACAAATTAGTCTGCTCAACAATCTCACCCAAAAATACATCATCCATAAACAACTGAAAATACTGTATAGGCAAATAATGTTCACAATCCACTCTACACCCTGCATAACCACTAAAGGCAGGCAACACCGGCTGCACCATGTTTGGATCAACCCAGAGTCCAGCACTTCCAGTAGGAAGCCTAGCAGCCCCAGGCTGCAATCCAGATGCCTCTTGCACCATCGGCACAGTAGTATCCTCCTCTAAAACAGGCACTTCATCTGCACTGAGAGTACCTTCATCATCCGATGATTCCATGTGGAGAGAAAACTCACTGCCTGAATCTTCCCCTCCCTCCTCTCCCTCAGACGCACTGTCGGTCTCATAATCCTGCTCAGAGGAAGATTCAAGAAGCAAACCAACCACCTGCTGAGCAGTCATTCTACGGCTAGCCATAATGCTTACTAATAAAGGTTACTTGTCAAACAAGTCAACAACAACAAACCCTTTGTAAAAAAAAGAAATAAACAAAATGTAGCTTTATCACAAAGACCTATATACTCCAACACTATACCACTCACGTGACAGAAGCAGCTAGACTCACCACCACCTACTCTGCACAGGCACAGTAAGGATCAACAATATCCCACTAAAAAGAAGAAGAAAAAAATTACACATAAGACAATGCAAAACATCGCAAAGAATTTCATGCTCTGAACACTAACAAATATGCTGCCATTATGACACCACTTACAAAAAAATTCATTCATGCATGACAATAATACTCATTTGGAGTACACACAACAAAAATATTTTTCTTACCAAATAAATGCATTTACGCAAAACTGCAGAACAACCACTGCCGAAACCGCAAACAGGAATCAAAAGCTTTACACTAGAATAAAAAGGAGAAAAAACCATTACAATCACATATGCAAATAATGCACCAGTCCACACACAATCCACCAGCCAAGCTAAGGGGTAGGTGGGCCAAAGAGTATAAATAAAATATTCACCCCCGTAAAAGGGGAGCAACCCTTGCCCTTTTGGCATGGGTTTTCGCATGATCGTGCAGCAGGAATGCACAAAAGAGGCATCGAGGGAAAGGAAAGGGTTTTCCTTTCCCTCGATGCCTCTTCTGTTTGAAATCCCCTCCCCGGAGCCAAAACTAACTTATTCCACGACGCGCTGGAAGCAAATGGCTTCCAGCGCGTCGCGGAACAAAGGAAACCCCAATGACGTCAGCGCTCCTCGGGCGCTGACGTCATTGAGGGGGGCGGGGGGAGGTAGGGGAAGCCCTTCCCCTGCCTTCCCCCAAAAAACCCGACGATCGGATTCCCACGGGGAGCGCCAGCGCTTCTCCCGTGGGTGGTCTTATGACGAGCTGGACTCGTCATGAGCACACGACCACTGTGTGCCATGACGAGTCCAGCTCGTCATGAGCATCAAAGGGGTTAAGGTCAGGCAAGGTGTATTTGTTAGTATTGCTATACAATACTTAAAGTTACCGGATGGTTAAATCACGTACTTTATGCCTGAAAACAAAAGGAATGCCGATCAGGTCAAATCTAGCCAGTGCCAACATGAGTGCTGTATTGGACTTTACATAATAGAGGAAGCGCCCTAAGCACTGCAGACACGTCATGAATGCAGAAACGATAGTTACGGAATTGGTGTTGGTGCTTCACGGGCAGGCATGGCAATAAAAACAAGCATCCGACAACGGGGGGAGGAGAGGGCACGGACAACGGGGAGGGAGGGTGGGGTGGTGGGGGGAGAAGCCATGGACAACGGGAGGAAGGAAGGGCAGGAAGGAGATATGGAGAAGCCACGGTCAACGGGAGGGCGGGGTAATGGGGGGAGAAGCCACGGACAACGGGAGGGTGGGGGCGGGGAGAGAAGGCAACAAAGCATGTCCTGCCTGCAGTAGGAGAACCTCATTAGTAAAGAAAATAGTGCTGCCAGTCTAAAGAACGGGTACCGTGTAACAGCCAAAGTAAAGGGGCCAGTCGCCATGGGAGGTGACGAATGAAGAGGAGGCGGTACTAAGGCGGGATTAACAAGCCTATTTACAAATCAGAAGCCAGCATTTGGGTCAGACAATGACACAAGTCAATCGCAAATATGGGCGGAGAGTGGGCGTGGCTTCTATTCGCTACTCTACGCTACTCCACCACAAGAAGTCTCGCAGAGCAGTGCATGCGCGCTGGCTCACGCTCGACCTAAAAATGGTCAATCTCACCTCTAATCCTACATCTGTCCATTCCCGTGTTCCCCAGGCTTTATTCTCACCACAACACTTTTAAACCTCCTCGTGGGGCCACTGTCCTCCATTATGAGTAACTCTAGCATTTCTTTCCATGTATACTCTGACAACACTCAGCTCTGCCTGAAAGCATCCTCCCCCGAAGATGTAGCGCACATGGTCAATGTCTTCTAAGATATTCAAACCTTGAGGCTTCATCCCATCTCAAACTCAACCCACTAAAACTGAGTTGTTCCTATTTTTTTCCAGCACCCAGCCCTGGATCCATACAAACGTGGCTCAATCACTTCTCAGTTCTAAACTCTAATGCCTAGGATCAGGAAGCCGCAAAATCACTGGGCACCTACCTAGACAGAAACTCTAGTCTCCAAACATATCAATGCATGGCAAAAGGGGCACAATTCCTACTCAGACTATTCTGCTGAATAAAGCCTTTCACAACCAACTCACATTTTCAGCTAATTATTTATTAACATGCGTTATCAAAGTATAACTACATCAAATACTTACTAGTAGGTATTCATAACTTACATCCGGTCCTCACAAATCAAAACTTCATGCAGTTGCACAAGTGGCGATGGGCACTAGGAAAGTTTACTACATCTCTCTGATCCTGCTGTTGCTCAGTGGCTCTCCATTGAAATAAGAAGCGTCTTCAAACATGCCTGCATCCAGTGGTGGCTGGTAGGGAATGGTGGCGGCAGTGTGGGGGGGGGGAAGGGAGGCGTTTAAAAAAAAAAAGAAGACTTACCTTGTCTTCGTTGGCAGCCTCTTCTCTGTCCTCGCTGTTCTGGTTCCCGGCAGCACCCAGGTTCCCAGGTTCTCCTATGCCAATAACAACGCTGCTGTCACCATGACAGCAGCGTCGAGATTGGTGTGAGTGCCTCGGTTCGGCGCGCAGATGGGGACTGAGAGGTGGTGCATGTACTCCACCCAGGCTGTACAATACAGCCTGTGGAGAACATGCAAAGTGCACATGAGGGATTGGCCGGCCTGACACGGCAGCCAAACCGTCATGGGCACTTATGGTGCAGCAGGGGCCACTCCTCCTCCCTCAGTTCCTCAGACCCCCTCCCTGTGACGAGCCCAGCCCTGCCCTAACCTGGCTCGCTCATTCCAGAAGAAGAAGAAAATGATAATAACATAATGTTGCGTTATTATCCTTTCATTTTTCTTTTTACACCTAGTCGGGCAACGCTCATCTGCCTTAGCGTAGGAGCCGCCCCTGCCTGCATCATGCATAAAGCTTTATTTCTAGAGACCTCTAACTACCTTTCCCAAGGGATAACCATCTCAGGTGGTCAGTGGCTCCTCAGAAGTAAGGATTATCTGCTCTGTGAAAGTCCAGGATTTAAGAAAACTCAAATACTTACGCAGTCATTCTGAGGAAGTCCCCCAAACGTCTGTAACTACATTCCACCAGTTATCAGAAACTGCTTTGACATCTTCAAAAAGAAACTAAAAACCTAAGATTCCAATGTCCAATGCCAATTTCAGAAATGATTGCTTCTCTATAATTTGCTAAGTGTACGTAATGACTTTGCCATTTAGTAAAATGATACTCACCCTCATTCATTTACGAATTACCTTAGTGTGCCCCTATAGTTGTCCGGTAAATGTTTAAATGTGTTAATAGTCCCTTTTGGCACATTTCATTTCTCTGTCTATAAATATGTATATAAGTTCCCATATAACCATTTATATTTGAACTCCTATGCTCTTTTAATATGTTAAGCTCTCAGACACCCTCAGGTCAGGATCACAATGTATAAAAACCTTTCATAAAAAATAAATACAACTGCACACTGGATGGATGCTCCAGTAGAACTTTGCCTTAATTCTGAAGTACAATCCATGAATTTTCTTATATGACATTTTGTGTGCTATGGCAGGACCTCCACCCTACAACCCACCCCCACCTCTGGACATATCACTTTTTTTTAACTCTCCGGTGGCGCACAGTTCAGGGCCATATCTGAAAGGCCACGCAAAGCCACCCTGCGTGGCTTTTCATTGTAGATAAGGTGTAAGGCCACGCAGCACAAGTTGCTGAGTTGCTTTACATTGTGTAGGGGAGGCAAGCCATGGGTGTTGCTGTGGGTGTTCCCAGACAACACCAATGGATTTTGACACTGCCCCAAATTTACAACATAGTGTGGATCTGGGGCAGCCCCAAAAACTTATGCCTCCCCAGAGTAGGTGCAACGAGGAGAAATGTTTACATTTAACCAGTTTTTTCCTCTTTCAATGTGTGCTGCATTCGGCAGCACACATAGAGGAATATTTACAATACCCCTGTGGAACTTTTGCGCCACCGGAGCATAACTTTTGTGATGTTCCGGAGGTGCAGTGTACCGGCCCATATTACAAGGCCACGCAAAGCCACCCTGTGTGGCTTTTCATGACCTTGTAAATATGGAGTAAGGCAATGCCTTGCTCTGCATGGAAGGGATGTTCCATGGGTGTTGCTGTGGGTGTTTCCATGCAACATCCATGGTTTTTGACACTGCCCCAGATTTACAACATAGCATAAATCTGGGGCAGCGCCAAAACTAACGCCTTCCCAAAGCAGGCATGTTTTCCTCTTTCCACGTGTGCTGCACACATAGAAAGAGTAAAGCGCCTCCTTTGATTGTGCGCAGGAAGGTGTCCCTTCCTGCACAAAACCAATCATTCCAACAACACAGACACCCTTGCACCATAAGGCAAGGGTGCCTGCGCTGGGAAAGGACAGAAATGCACTTTATCTTGTAGATACAGTGCATTCTTGCCCTTTTCTTTTGACATAGGGCAGTGCAGCTAGAAGGCTTGCAGCACTGCTCTATGCCAAAATATTGTAAATATGACCCACAGAACGAGAAAAATGTGCAAGGGTGCCTGCGTTGGCGTACGGCTACAACGTTTGTGCCAGTGCTTGCTGAAAGGACAGGAATGCACTGTATCTTGTAAATACTGTGCATTTCTGTCCTTTGCAATTGGCTTAGGGCAGCGCAGCAAAATGACCTGCAGCTCTGCCCTACGCCAATTCATTGAAATATGCCCCTCTGTGTCTCTACTGAGAGCAGGCAGCTGAACTCCTCCAGAAACAGATACATTATTTACATTATTTCAAACTCCAGTAGGGCCTGTGAAAAGACAGCATACCTCTCAACTTTGGTTTGCAGGTCGACCTGACCTTTGTCTCAAAAAGTGGGACCTGAATTTAAAATTAACAAAAGCATCGGGACACCGGGATAGTTCTCTCAAAACCGGGACTGTCCAGGAAAATCCGGGACGTCTGATCATCCTAGCCGTAGTGCAAACAGGGAAAGTGCGCCGTGTATGTAATACGGCTCCAAGAGAGCACAGCAATACATTGACAATTGTTGTGAAAACAAGACTAGCGAATTAAGGAGTGCTTACAGAAGGCTCTAACCTTTCACAAAATAGATGCACACACAACGTACGTACAGAAACATAAGCACGCACAACTCATATAAAGGCACATATACACAGCTGCAGACATGGCAGTACATCTCATGTTGCATACCTCACCTCTGTCTACCATAAATCAGACCTTTATTCTGGCCAACACACATTTGGATGCTAACATTTGGAAACTCAGACACATAACCATAAAGTATCAACTATAGGTTCCAGAATGCAAAGTTTTCTTGAAAAAATTCCAGGAATGGCTGCATGTGTTCCTCATGACACGCACCACTTGACATTTGATCCTTGTTTGAGTTGCAGCAGTGGTCTCAAGAATTGGACTCTGACAAATATAATTTGCTTTTAGTTGATAGAAATTATATTTTTTGTTTAACGTAAACAAATAACACAATTTGTGAAACAAATGATTTCCTTTGGAGACAAACAGGCGTCTAATGGCTTGGCTGTCCAACTTTAGGCCGTCTGTGTTTATGTTTTCGGCTGACAGAGAACTGATGCCAGGCATTACATCATTGTGAATTGGACAGAGGGATGTACGGCTTCTTGCCCACATTAAGCAAGTGCCTTGATATGTATACCAACAAAAGGCGCTTTCTACCAAGGCTTTAAACCAATGAGCACACATGCTGTTGGGAGAATGTCACGTAGAAGCCAAAAAGAAAAAGATCCGCAGCATGAAACTGGGATTATACAGCAAAACTAGCAACTCCACTCCTAATCGTCTATGGTTTGTGCTATATTGATTTATTTAATCGTCTGGTATGTTGTTGTGCTTTTTTACGCAACAGTATGGAATTGTGCGGTATTTGCAGTTTGCTTTGTTGCCTCTTGTAGATCACTCACCAGCTGAGAATGCTCCTTTACCTCTCGCTGGAAGTCCTACTACACCCGGCGGCGCTAAATAAAATGTTCCCGGCACTTGACAATTGCTGATTTCGTTGTAAACACCAGGGCAAGGGGGGCAGGGGGGGTGTTGGCTACTAATCTTTTATTCCTGCCCTAGGTTAAGCCCCTTTTGGTTTAAGTTGGTGTCTGTCTTAAATGCGGCCTTGGGGGTACCAATCGATATAGATCCAGCCTTGGGACTCTTCGGTTTCTTACATCTTTGAAGCTGCCAAAATCAGGACTTAGGTTCTTGGCTATTATTTTCATTATTGCTCGCTCACTGATTTTGCAATTATGGCAAACTTGTAGGATTCCAGTTTATCAAGAATGGCTGTGTAAATGACCAGAACGAAGCAATTCGAGGAAGCCCATGCCAAAGGGGTTGGTGGTTTAAAGGGAATTAGTGCCTCCTGGCAGCATTTGAACTCAGTTATAAATCAGAGATCTGCAATCTAGTTCAGTTCAGTACAGCTTTAGATCTTATTAAGCTTTACTGTTAGTGGACCGGGGCTGCATAACTCCATCAGGAATCCCGAAGGAGTCTTCGTAAATATTATCTTCGGCCAACTGTCCTGTAATAGTTTCTATGTTAATAAGTATATAAGGATCATGTGGGATGGTGACAATCGCTCTCTTTTTGGGTCTGCTGAAGCACTTTATAATATTTTCAGGTAATCATTGTACTGTATCTTACCTAACTCTCATGCACTTTATTCTAATATATGGCTATTTTAGCGTCGCTATTTAATCCTCTCATTATTTATTGACTTTGCACTGTATGGTACCTGTAAGAAATACTAGAAATGAGCATTTTTCTATTTTAACTTATATGCTCATGTTTAGGGAATCTTAATAATGCATTTCTGGGGCAGATTTACAACGACTGGCACATCCCTGCAAATCAGCAGGGATGCGCCAGAAGAGATGCGACACGCAAGTCTACCCTTGGGCCACCACGGATACGTCGCATTTACAATGCGGCGCACCATGGCGCAGGGATAGGCAGATGCGTGTCGCATCTGATGGCATAAGGGCGGCGCATTGCTGGAGTTGTGTCGCAAGCGCGACGCAACTCCAGCAATGCTCAGGGGCCGCCCATACCTAACGTGGTGCGCCACTCCTTACGCCTGCTTCAAGCAGGCGTAAGGATTTGTCGCATCGGCGTCGTAAAACTGACTCAGTGAAATCTTGTAGATTTCACTGTGTCACTTTTACGAGACTTTCCTGCGACGGAACGCCCACCCTGCGATGGAACGCCCACATGAGACCTGACGCAGGTTTCATGTGGCGCAGGGGGGGCGCTAGGTGGCACACGACCAAGATGGCCGCACGCCTGTGAGGCTCTGGCAGCTTGGCAAGAAAAATCCGTCAAAAATCCTATCCCTACCGCATGAATCTAGACTGAAATGCCTGCAGCTCACTTCTTGATGTATCCTGCGATGTTGTGGTGATTTTCGTGGCCCCCGGACGCTGCTAACTGGCTCCAGATCGGCCTCTGTCTGGCGGGGGGCGAGCGTGCTGCATCTCCTGGAGGCCGACGCGGCTGCCGCTGTCACGGGAGTCCCGGGTATCCCACGTGGTGGCGGGCCCCGTTTGCCGGCGGCGCGTGCTGTTTCCCCATGCCTGCTGCACATCCGCCCGACTACCAGCCCAGCTGCCGTTGCCATGTGGAGGAAGAGAGGCGGTGATCCATCAGCGCCACCGGAGACACATGGTGAGGTGCCTGCTGCCCTTTGCTGATCCCGGGGCCCTGACCGAGCGACGCTGCACGCTACTCAGTTAGACCTCCCGCCGGCCGCGCTCCGAGGCGTCCCGGGAGGCCTCATTATCACCCCAGCCTCTATCACCTGCTAATTAAGTAAATACTCGCAGCGGACGCCACTCCATGCGAGCGGTGAAGACTGGTCTCCCTACCTTGCGCTATCGACTTTCACCGCGCTGGACTCCGGCGGTGCACCGTGGTGCTCCCTGCTGCTTCCGATTGCCGCTGCGGCTGCCCGAGACCCTCGTCTGCGGAGCTGGACTGCCTACTGTCCTCCCTGGGGAATAGTGGAGATGCCGCCCGAGCGCGCAAACTGTGGGCCTCATTCCTGGCACTCCGCCCGCTACTGTGAGCTTGCACCCCTGACCCGTTGTGGATGCGCATAGTGTTACCGGTGGGCCGCCGGTAGGCGCCGTGGCATTTGGGAGACATTTAGCCTGCCCTGGTGGGTTGGATGTGCATGCATGGTGTCTATAGCGGTCTGTTCTTACATGTGCCACGCCGCTGGTGTTGGGTGCTGATGCTCTCTCTGCCAACTGCAGTCACGCTACAGGGCTCACTCATTCCCTGGAGGCCATCGCTGATACCGGCCTGCCGACCGCTTGTAAGATCCTGGTAGTGGCAGTTTGTCGTGCTTGCTTTACCACACTGAATTGCTACGACTGGTGGCCCCCCTGCCGTTGCGGCGCAGACTCCATCTTAGGCCATATTGGAGGCTGTTGTAGTGAGCTGCCCTAGATCCTTACTGTGACTGTCCACACCTCTACAATACTGTCCACCCTTCCTCCGGAGCTTCACCATCCACATATCGCCTCCTGCGGTGACCCCTTGGGCATACCAGCCTCCGTTCAGTCTCCCTACGCAATGCCCGGCTTACTCCTGCCAGCTCCCTGATCTCAACAATGGGGAAGCCTGATGGCCGCCAGCCTAAGCTGGTCTTTGACTCCAAAAAGGTGGCTACAAGGTCCAATACAGATGACAATAGCCAACTAGGCCCCGAACAGTCGCAGGAGACGCAGACAGCCCCGGCAGACGAGGTCAAGACGCTACTATTAGCTATGCAACACAGCCTCACTGATCTCTCTGGTAAAATGGACACTATGAATAGCCGCCTTGACTTCCTTGTGCAGAAAGTAGACAAACACGATGAACAGCTCAAGGTGGTGGAACAGCGCATTTCTGACACGGAGGATGCGGGCTCCCAGATGCAACGTCAAATGACGCAAATGGATAAACTCCTGAAAATCATCGCAGCCAAAAATGAGGATCTCGAGGCCCGCAGCCACCACAATAACATCCGTGTGGTGGGCATACCGGAAAGCACGAACACAGGCCGCATTAGGACTATATCGAACACCTCTTGTTGGCTGCCATCGGCCCTGAGCCCTTCTCAGCACAACTCATTGTAGAACGTGCACATCGCTCTCTTGGCCCTCGCCCTCCTCCTGGTAGCCCGCTACGTCCCATCGTGACTCGCCTCCTCAACTATCGGGACCAAGACACTGCACTGAAGATGGCTCGAGAGAAAAAATCACTATCCTTTGAGGGTAATGAGTTTACCATATACCCAGACTTTACTGTCACGATCCAGGAAGCCCGCCGGAAATTTCTGCAAGTCAAGCAAAAGGTACGCAAAGCCCAAGTTGACTATGCCCTTATGTATCCGGCACGGCTGCGGATCACTTATCAAGGAAAAACCATCATTTGTACCAATCCGCAGCAAGCCGAGGACTTCCTTAAGTCTCTTAAGCGTAGATCGCCACGCCTGGATTCCACCGACCAGGATTCCAGACCTTCATCCACTGCAGGAAGCTGAACTGAAAGCTCAGTCGCTAATAAGTTGAAAAATCACCAACGGCCCCCACTACCCTCACTATTGAATGTTACGCTCTGCTTACTCTCAGCTAATGCGTCCACTGCCTACACGTGCCGTAGTCACAATCAATGTAGGCTAGTGTTGTTGTTTTTTAATTATTTGTTATTTTTTTTGCTCTCCTGTGTTTAGTCACGGACAGTTGTACACTCCCTCTGAATTGTAAGCAGTATATTACACTTCGGTGGGTCTTATTGTCCCCTACTGGTAGGTTTGTTCTGGACCTTGCCAAGCACCCTCCCCCCGGTGTTCTCCCCTTCTAGGTCCTTATGGATCTGGGACACTGCATTGCAGTTTTGGGATGGGAGATGGGAGGGTTTCGTGTTCCACTGCCCCCCCCCCACATGGGTGTTCCCCCAAGCTTCGTATTTTCTTTTTGTTTGACTCTTATGGTTCATTTGTTTTGGACTGTTACATTGGAGGGATTTGGGGCTGGGGGTGGGCAATCATGCAACAGCACGATTGGGGTGCTGATGTGGGTGGGGGTGGTTGTGGTTTTGAGACTCCACTACGCTACCGGCACGATTTGTGTGCTACCGCAAGTGGTGCCTCGTTTGGGATTGTTGTATTTTTTTTGTTGTATTTTCGTCACATCTGCAGATAGACATGTCAGCTCACACCGCACAATCCGTACGCTCACTGCACTACAAGACATCATCTCTACGGCACAGTATAATCTGGTATGGTTCTACACTCTGATCAGCTACGTTTAAAATTACTCACCTGGAATGTCAGGGGCCTTGGCGACCCACGTAAGCGTCGGCAGATCCTTGCTTACCTTGATAGGCATCGCATACAAGTCGCATTGCTGCAGGAAACACACACAGACCCCCGCCGCCTCCAGTGCTTTGGAACCAGATGGGCCAGTGATCGGGTCTTTTCCTCTTATTCTACGTACTCGCGTGGTACGCTGATTTTAATTAAAAAGAACACCCCCTTCATTTATGGAGGCGCTTACAGTGCTCCTTCGGGGAGAAGTTGCATGCTCTGGGGCACGCTGGGTACCCAATCCGTTACGCTGGTCTGCTGTTATGGACCCAATACGGACGATCCGAATTTTTTTACTACCCTCTGGGGACACATTCTCAAGGTGGGGTCTACTCACATCCTATGGGGAGGTGATTTCAACACTACTGTATGTCCCTCAGTTGATAGGTCTAATCCCCTCCCACATCATTACACCAAAACCCAAGACACGCTATCCCGGCTGATTCTAGACCACGGCCTCATTGATGCCTGGCGACATGTTCACTCGCAAGGGAAGGAAGGCACTTACTACACCACGGCACATTCGTCATGGTCGCACCTTGACTACTGGCTGAGCACTTAGCTCGGACCTTTTCCGACCATGCACCGGTTTGTGTAACAATTGCGCCTCCCAATCTTCTTGCGACTCCAGACAGAGCTTGGGGAGGAGATTTCGGAATTTTTTAACCGCAACAAAGGTACTGTCACACATGTCAGCACGGTCTGGGAGGCATTCAAAGTTACGATGCGCGGCACATGTATGTCCAAAAGTTTCGGAGTCCTTCGGGACATCCGTCGAGAATTGAGACGTTTGGAGGGTGAATTGAAACACCTCGAGAACGGTTTATGGGACGAGGTATCAGGTGCCCAGCGAGCGTTGCTCCGGGAAAAGCTTACTGACTATACCTCCACGGCCGAGCTGGAAGCCAAATTCCGGGGCAAATACTTCGTGGCCCGACGTTATGGGGAAGGGCCCGACCTGGTAGGGCTCTAGCAACTGAAATTCGCCTCCCCCGCTTCTCTAATTACATAACAGGAATTGTAGATGGAACTGGCGTGCGGCACCGGGATTCCCTCAAGATCCTTCACACGTTCACCGAGTTTTATACTGATCTCTACAGTTCTCGTAGAACTGTTCCCCCGGATTTATCTCACTATCTTCAGGATATCGCTCTAGGCTGGTTGGCAGACAATCAGAGGGAGTTCTTATCCGCCCCATTTGAAGACGATGAACTCCGAGGAAGCCATTATGCAAATGAAATCGGGGAAGGCTCCAGGGTCCGACAGGCTCCCTGTCGAATTTTACAAAACATATCTTGACCAATTACTCCCAGTGCTAAAGGAGGTCTATCTCGAGGCCCAGGAGACTCACATTTTACCAGCTACAATGCGGGAAGCACTCATTACTTCACTTTTGAAACCCAGCAAACCCGCGGACCGGTGCGATTCCTACCGCCCCCTATCCCTTATCAACACTGACGCAAAAATCCTTGCTAAACTGTTGACTAATCGCCTCAGTCTCCTGATGGAGAAGCTGGTGTTACCGGACCAGGCTGGGTTTATACCTGGGAGAGCGACATCCCACAATCTCCGAACGCTCTTTTCTATACTCCAAAATGTCGACCCCCAATTAGCTCTTGTCGCAGTCTTCCTAGATGCCACCAAGGCATTTGACTCGGTTAAGTGGGATTACCTTTTTACTATTCTCCAATGCATGGGTTTGCCTACCGGGTTTCTAGCGTATATTCGTCTCCTTTACACTTCCCCGAAGGCGAAAGTTCTGATTAATGGACATGTATCACACACTTTATCTCTTTCGCGCGGTACCCGACAGGGCTGCCCCTTATCTCCCCTCCTGTTTGCCCTCGCCATAGAACCCTTAGCTGCAAAAATTCGACAACACCATCAGGAGAAAGGTCTTCGTTGTTTCCTTCGCCCGATTCTCATTTCCTTATACGCAGATGATGTTACCCTATATGTGAAAAAACCCCAACAGCACCTCAATCCGCTCCTGCGAGAATTTGTCAAGTTTGGTGGGCTTTCCGGTATACATATAAACTGGGCTAAATCTCAGATTTCCCGCTAACTGCGGCGGCGACGCCATTCGACACGGACTACCCCATAGAATGGTGCTCTACTGAGGTCAAGTATCTGGGTATACATGTTACTGCTGATCGCGAGGAACTGTTGCGGCTTAACTACGGGCGAACGCTTGACCAAGTAACGGGCTATATCACTAGGTGGAACGCACTCCCTCTTAATATGGCGGGCCGTATCTCCCTTATAAAAATGGTTATCCTTCCGAAATTTTTATACCTGTTTTTAAATATCCTGTACGACTCGGGTAGACATTTTTTCTCCTTGCTCCGCACGGAGCTGCTTCGACTCGTGTGGGGTGGCCGGCAACCCCGTATTCAATGGGACGTATTCGCGAGACCGTACTCCCAAGGTGGCTTTGATGTCCCCAATTTCGAACTGTATTATTTATGTGCCCAGGCCCATTATGCCCAATACTGGTTCCGCCATCCCATATACACGCCACATGTAGCAACCGAGCACTGGCTCGCACATCCGATCCCGCTGGACAGGGTTATATTGTCCACAGTAGCGCCTAGAGCCCCATGCCCATCCTCCGTTGAATGCACAATCAAGGCATGGACCCGTATCGCTCGCCGCCTCCACTCTCCCATGCTATACCCCCATTGCTTCCACTCACTTATCATCCAAAGCTGTCCTTACTACAGGAAGGAGTGTTCAAAAGAGTTAAACTTCAGCGACGTATACAGTGCTGGGGCGATCTCTACCTGAACGGCACATTCCGTACACTCCAACAATTATACTCGGATCCCCCGCCCTCTACCATGGAAATCTTCCTATACGTTCGCTTGCGCCAGGGGATTAAAGACTGTACTCCTGCATACCCTCACGAACCCTCGACGGTTCCCCCCTTAGATCTCACACTACGCGCGAGCTCCGCCTCTCATTTAGTCTCTGCACTCTATCATAACCTATACAATGACGCTGACTCTCTCCCATGCGCTGCTCGAGATAAGTGGTCAGCAGAGCTCGGACAGGACCTCACAGATCAACAGTGGGTATATTGTTGCCAGCAGACGGAGCGGATTTCCTCTAGTAGTCGGCTCCGTCTCATACATTATAATACATTTCGACACCGCACCTACTACACTCCGGTTAAACTACATAAATTCGGGCTGAGAGACACTAACAGCTGTGACAGATGCCGGGCGGAAGGAGCTGGCTTTCTGCACTTGGCCTGGGAGTGTTGCTCGGTTAATGCATATTGGAAACAGATATTTACTGCACTGGGTCTGATGATCTCCACGACACTTCAGGCGTCCCTACTACTAGCACTACTTGGGTATACTGAACAACTGCCCGTAGCTTACCGTAAATTCGCATAATTCACTCTACTACTGGCTCGTCGGCAGGTGGCCTGCAGGTGGGGACGTGGAAGGGCACCTAAATTCAAGGAATGGGTTGCAGACCTGATATTCTGGCAAGAGCAAACACACACATATGCTGAATTACTCCCAACCTCCTCACACCCCAGAGATATTTGGGGGCCACTACAATCCTATCTCCTGGCACACCCTGTTGAGACTTTATGAGATGCCCGCTCCCCCCACCCAAGCCCTCTGGGAGGGATCTGTGTCTTGCCTGGCTCCCAGTAATGTGCACTGAATATACACATGCGCAATATGGTCCCGGATGCTCACTCATGATTATTCCTAGGTGCTAATTCACGATTATCTTCTTGTACAGTTATTCAATGTCATGAACTAATACTGTAATGTGCTGTACAATGTTATACCTTTCCCTTACAGAGTGTTATTTCATTGCCGAACTCCGATGTATTTGTAGAACTGTGCTGTATGTACCTATAATTGAACATCCGTGGCAATGTGAATTCACGACGGTGCAGTGGTATGGTTATAGGTAAAATGGCGCTCCAAGAATGAGTAGCAATTTCACTCTATTTAGATTTCTGAGAAATTTATATGGACGGTGCTGAAAGGTGAGAAGAACCACCAGTCTCCCCAAAAACGTGGTCGAAACCAACATAAACACAATCCTCAGCACACGTCTTTTAAGTAATATGCAATTATCCAATTTGTTTTCGAGCTTGGTTTCTTTTCTTTATTCTCTTTGTTCTTGCATCAGCCAACATGTGTTTCATCGCACAAAGGAATTTTGTCCTCGCACTCGAGAACACAGCGCTGATGTGGGGACCCACACGTCCTTCTTACGTGCTCTAGGTTTGGCTCATGACGAAGATCAACAGTTAAATGCGACGTGGACATCGGAACATAGATTTTAATTTTCCAGTGGGATGGAATTATCACCACTGATAAAGGAACATTTTGGACTCTTGTAAGCCTTGAGAAAGTCGCGGGACAAAATTCCTTTGTGTGACGAAACACGTGTTGGCTGATGCAAGAACAAAGAGAATAAAGAAAAGAAACCAAGCTCGAAAATTTCTCTGTATCATTTATGCTTGACTAAAACAAATTGGATAATTGCATATTACTTAAAAGACGTGTGCTGAGGATTGTGTTTATATCCGTGGCAATGTGGTTTGTTCTCTCATGTCTGATGTGATTTAATGTGTAAAAAATCAATAAACAAAAAAAAAAAAAAAGGTTTCATGTGGTGCAGGGCTTTACAACGTGACGCATCTCCCTAGATGCGTCACATTGTAAATAAGGCGCAATGTGGCGCATGGTTTACGCCGCCGCCGCGTCACAGAAGTGACGCAACAGCGGCGCTAAAGTGGCGCAAGGGCCTTGTAAATCTGCCCCTCTGAGTTTTAGCTATAATTTGAATGAAAGTATTACTTTTTCGCTATCCATGTATACCCATACATATATACCTCATTGTATATTCATATTCATATGAATTTTGATTGTTAATTGTAATATTTCGGATCTGCTCAAATAAAAATAATTTACAAAAAAAAGAGAGAGAATGCTCCTTTCGATCTTTTCTGTACTGTTCGCTTTTCATCGCTGGCGATGCTCCAGGACACCAGTGCTGTATTGTAGTATTGCAGTTTGACAATACTACAATACAATACCGTCAGCCATATTCACAGCTGCTGAGGGGGTTTTACATTTTAAAGGTACTTCTAATAACCTTACAATCAATTTCCTGTTCTATGCAGGAAAGGTGGACATATCTGCCCACCTGGACAGAACTCCGATTAGAATAGAATTGACAAAGAGTATTCACCTGAGCTAAGTCACACAAATATTTAACAAACATGGGGGGATATTTACAAGAATTGTCGCTTAGCGTCATTTTTTTTACCACTGCCATACGCCAAATCCTAACACCATGCTAGCGCTGAACATCACAGTTCTACGTCTAGCATGAAAAAAACATACTAATATGCTGCTAAGGAGAAAAAAAAAACTTAATGCATAATGGAGCAGCCAGGAACCAGCTCAGCACAGCACAACACTCCCCCCCCCGACCCCGCTAACAGCCAGGATGACCGGCCACAGTCCAAGGGGAAGAGGAAGAGGAAATGCAGATTCAGTCAGGAGGAGATTGAAATCCTGATTGCGGAGGTGACAGAGCGTTAACACCTGCTCTTTTTCAGCTCCAAGGTGTCATTGGGAACCAAAAAGAACATACGGCAGTCCATATAGGTCAAGGTGGACAAATAATTTCGGTTGAAGCTGCTAGCTGCTGGTAGGGCATGGGCACACAGAGTTGTATATGGTGTTAATATTGTAGCGCTTAACTGGTGATTGCTTTTTAAAACAAATTTATTTGTTTAAACCTTTAATTACCTTTGCGCCGTGGGGGTTTTTTATTGTTCCTAAAGGCTGCCATTTGCTGGGAAGTGAGTCTTTGCCTCCCCGGTCCGCCGCGTCTTGCAGTTTAAGCGGAGGGAAGCGGAACTCACCTGCCTCTCGGAGTGCACTTCCCAGCTTGGTTAGCAGTCTAGTGCACTTCCCATAAATTGCACCAATGAGCCGGACGCGCAGTGGACGCGTGCAGCGGGCGCGCCGCTGGCACGCCGAAGGCACGCCCATCTGTGCCCATCCGCGTCTGGACCACGCCCAGCGCCAGAAACCCTGGCTCTCACTATCGAAAATATTCACAGTCCTGCAGTTATACTAAAGAACAACTTCTTGCCCTGCGAGGGAACGAGAAAAATGAATGCACACTCCCCATGAATTTTAAAACACTCACCAAGGAGGGTAGGTTTACTTGTACTGGCTGCCACCATCAATTTACATCCTGTAAATCAGATAGCCCTCAAGTTTTGACCTCCTCCCTCTCTCAAAGCCAATGTGGACGACCCACACAGGGTTCCTGATTAACGCCAGATCTCTATTTAAAAACAAAATCGAATTCTCAGAATTCGTCTCCCAACAAATGCCAGATTGGGTATTTATCACAGAAACCTGGGCCAAGGAATCCTCAGGACCTGACCTGGTTGAAGCAGTCCCACAGAATTATAATCTTTCGAGATTAGATAGATTAGGGAAAAGTGGAGGTGGGATAGCAATCATTTATAAGGATTCTTTTTCCTGTTATATAAAAGCCCTGTCAACAGCCTCGGACATTTACGAAGCATTATCCTTCACTATTAAAATGTCCTCAACAGAGTCTTTTTCAGGAATTTTCATTTATCGACCACCGAGACCCAGATCCGATTTTATCACGGAGTTCACTGACCTCATAGAGCCTTATCTGGGTAAACATAATTTTACCTTATTGGGAGATTTTAATTATCATATTGATAATGCCTCCTGCAAGGTTTCACAAACATTCAAAGAGGCTATATTGAGTTGTGGTTATTTGCAATTAGTAAACTCTGCCACCCATTGTGCTGGACATATTTTGGATTGCATTTTTACCAACGATCAGCGTATTAAGGTAGGGAAATCCCTCCCTCTGTCGTGGTCAGATCATCAATGCTATACCGTTTTCTCTGATGCTTCCGATAACTAAAAAAGTTGACATAAATGAAAACAAACAAAAAACTCAAAAGAAACTTTTAAAACATCAATAAGGAAACCTTCTCTCAGGCCCTAAAACAAAAACAATGGACAGAATGTAGTGACCCCTATCAGGTGGCTATGGAATATTCCAACTGGTTAGATGCAGCAGTTGACACTCTGGCCCCTCTCCAAGAAATTTATGTGGGTAGAAAAAAACCCAATTCCCCCTGGTTCTCAGAAAAACTCAAGCTACTTAAGCAATTTGCCATCGCCACAACGCATCTGGCCTAAACAATATGACATATCGGAAAAAATAAAGTATAAAGTTAAGCTGGCAGAATATAAATGAGCCATTAGAGCAGAAAAAACAGCCTTTTATACTCAGACGACATCATCTCTCAAGTCCTCTAGCGATCTCTTCAGACTGATTGATAATTTATCAATGCCCTCCTCCTCGGGCCATCATGAGAGCACACAGGCTTCCTGTGTTGGTATGGCTGATTATTTTCACTCTAAAATTGTTAAAATGTACTCCTCTTTGGAGAAGAGTAGTGCCATGGCCTCCAACGAGGACCAAAATACTAACCATTCAGCTATTAGCCTCCCACAGCTTTTGGGAAGCGACCACTGCCTTACAGCCTTTCTTCCCCTCTCGAATGAACAGACCGACCATGTCCTGAAAGGGATTAAATCTGGCTCCCCTCTAGAGGCGTGCTCCCCAAAGTTGATGAGGCTAGGCAGGGAGATTGTTGTTCCCCATCTAACAGAGACTCTGAACTTAGCCATTAATTCGGGGTGCTATCCACTTGTTTGGAAAACAGCGGTCATTAAGCCTCATTTAGCTAGGTGGCAATGCCTTCTAGGTTTGGATTAGTCACCGATGACAATGTTTACTTTGGCATTTATTAGGAAATTGTCTGACAAGATTTTATTGTGTTGATGTATGGGTCTCAGACCAAACGGGGGGTAACTGTTCCAAATGTGGGCACAATAGTTATCCACAAAAAAGGGAGAAGAGAGGAGGGAACAGGAAACAAACCTAGGTCCAAACCCCAGAGACTAGAGGCAAGCGTAAGTCTTGTCTCTCGATGCCCTCACACATCCAGAGGGATGTCATGCTTCATCATCGGGCGTTGCTCCTCGTTGGGCCGGCACTGCAATGCCCTACGGGTCCCCCGAAGGGTCGCTTTAGAGGAGATCTTTTATTGGTAATGCCATATGATGAGTGAGAGTGTGAGATAAAGGGTTCGGAAAGATTAGTTAGTGAGTGAATGTTAAAACTAGCTAAGGGATACCAAACAGAAGCTAAGTTTAATGTGTGGGTTCCCCTGCCAGGCTAAAAAACCTGTAGGTTGTGTGTTACTGATCGAGCAATGATGTGCCTCAGTAACTCTCGGTCAACATGTTTTGTGCCGTACAAATGAGCAGAAAGATCCCTGGCGCTTCTTCAGGACCAATGAAGTGAGTGAAAGAGCAGTGAATGGGTATAGAACCCTGCTAAAGAAGGAAGTAAACGGTCCACCCTTGTGTAAAACTACAAGGTGGCTTCAGCTCAGTTAATGATCGCTCCTGTAGCAACCTAGTATAAAGTAATATTTTGCTACATATTAGTATGCAGGCAGGCGTGTAAGGGGTAGGTGCTGGCAGGCTATGCACCCGACGGCAACCCCCGTTACGGTGCGGGTGAACACGTGCTAGCATATGGAGCAACATATTACTTTATACTAGGTTGCTACAGGAGTGGTCATTAATTGAGCTGAAGCCACCTTGTAGTTTACACAAGGGTGGACCGTTTTCCTCCTTCTTTAGTAGGGTTCTATACCCCTTCACGGCTCTTTCACTTACTTCATTGGTCCTGAAGAAGCGCCAGGGACTTTCTGACCATTTGTAGGGTGCGAAACATGTCGGCCGAGGAGTTGCTGAGGACATCGTCGCTATCAGTAACACACGCAACCTACGGGTTACAGCCTGGCAGAAACCACACATTAAACTAGCTTCTTTATGGTATCCTTAGCTAGTTTTAACATTCACTCACTCACTTATCTTTCCGGGCCGCTTATCTCACACCTCACTCATCAGACGACATTACCAGTAAAAGATCTCCGTAAAGCGACCCTTCGAGGACCTATGAGGCAGCAGCGCCGGCTCGAGCAGGCAATGCCCGATGATGAAGCATGACATCCCTCGGGACGTGTGAGGGCATCAGAGACAAGACTTGCGGCTTGCCTCTAGTCTGTGAGGTTTAGACCTAGGTTGTTCCTGTTCCTCCTCTCTATCTCTCTTTTTGTGGATAACTATTGTGCCCACATTGGAACAGTCACCGTTTGGTCTGAGATTATCTACATGGAGCACGGGTACTGGACCACAACAAGCTCCTAGTCCCCCCCTCGTTTTTTGATGCATTGATGTATGGGTACCATGCCTAAATCTAAACCTTTATCTTTACAATTACATGACAAATGACAGTAGCTGTTGGAGTCTCTTCCTTCTGGCACCCAGTTTTTTACATTATTGATAACATCTACCTTTTACTATGTGTCAGGCATGGAAATGAAAGTGGATGTATGTGAACATGTGACATGTTAATCTACACACTGTAGTGCACAGAGTCCACTGTGGGGACACTGTACAGAAGTTAGTATATGTGTTGTGAGCTTGAACAGAACAGTTGAACACGTAGACTGCTTATACTACAATGCAAGACACGTTGGGGACAGTGTAGGCCACAGCTTTGACATGAATCAGTATCCATTCATTGTGTGTCTGTGCTGGCAGAAGCAGTGCAGCTTTTCTCCATGACACTCACGATATGCCCTTGGAAACGTTGTTGTTTGCTGGATATCGTTTGTGCATGAGGGGTCACCTTGCTGACCAGTCTGGGAGCTTGGATGAGAGCAGTAGTGATTTTGGCAAAACACTTTTCAACATGTTATGCACATTGGATGTGATGTGATGCTGCATTGTTGAAGCAAACTATTGTGGTGTTTATGTATGGTCATGTTTCTTTCTCAATATCACAGTAGTGTGAAATATCTTCTCTCCTCTTGCCCATGGGAATGACTTGTAGTATGTAGACTTCACACTGTGAATGCTTTGCTTTCGCAATGTCTATTTGTGCCTAATCATCATCATCATCATCATCATCATAACTTTACTTTGATCACAAAGATCTTAAAAAGTACATGGAAAAAAAGGCAAGTTAAGATGCATAAAAAGATAAAATCCATAAAAAAGATACAAATCTTCCATATTTACAGATAAAAAATACAATAAAAAGATTTCATACAATAAATTTGGAGCGTTTGAGCCATAAAGCTTGCCAATATTTGGCCAAACCGAAGACTATTACTCTGCGAGTATCTGTGGATAAAGTTCTCAGTACATCAAGGTAATGGCCACGGCCGATAAGCCCACACAAGGGAATTATCCACTTACCCCTCAGGATCTTATAATGGGAACAAAAAAATAACAAATGCACTATGGATTCAGGTCATTCTTTACAAGCTGGACACTTGTCATCAGAGGGAACATTAGAACGCCACTTATTACAAAACAGTTTGGTGGGAAGAGACCTGTACCTAAATTGAAGAAATCGTTTACGTGCAAGGGATGAAACAATTTCATCAATGGTTTCCTCAAACAACGGAAGAGGTTTAAAGTTCATAAATTCCTGGGTCAGAGTGCCCACTGGTTTAGTCACATCTTTCACCAAGATATACTCCCAGCAGACAGTTTTTCCGCTGCCCTTTGGTATTAAGGACAGCTTCTCAGGGTTAGACCAATAAACCTCCATCCCTAATTTCCTCAACAGGTCTCTCAAGGTTCTAAACCAAGGGGTGGTAGTTACCTGGGACTGTTTAAGAAGACCCATCAACGCAACTCGGTAAGGGGCAAGCTCCTCAGTAGACCACAGACGATGCCAAAACAGTAGGTGCTTGTAATCCAACTTATGGGTCAGTTTTCTTTGGGCCAGGTCCAAATAGATTGGGGTCGGGGTACTAGTTGGTAGGTTAAAAAGCGATCTTATGAAATGGTGTTCTATGGCGGTAAGATAATCCGTGTTCCCACTACCCCATAGCTCAGCCCCATACAATGCGCCCCCTAAGGCTTTAATATTATAGATTTCAAGCACTGGGGCCACTTTCCTGGACACCGTATTTTTAAAGATCTTACTGACGTGAGCAGTCTGATGGATTAATGACAACTGTATTTTCTCAATATGAGGTTTCCAGCATAGGCTTGGTGTTAAATGAATGCCCAAATAATCAAAGACAGAAACTTGTTCCAAAGTACTGTTCCCTGCGTACATACATCTGTTGGATGACTCTGCTATCCCTTTGGAAAAAATCATATATTTCATTTTAGCCTCATTTAATTCCAGGCCACGCTCAATACAAAAGAGTATAACATTGTTTAATAGCTGTTGGATGCCTTGTGGGGTCTTTGATATTAATAGTGTATCATCAGCGAAGAGGAGTGCGGGCACTCTTCTCTCCCTAACTTTAGGTGCATTGCACCCGTCCCTAGCAAGGAATCCTACCAACCCATTGATGAATAGTGAGAATAGGGTGGGCGCTAAGATATATCCCTGTCTCACTCCACGATTTATCGAGAATGGCTCAGTTAGTTGGCTATCCTCCCCCCACCTGTCTTGGGTTTTATTTGCTGAGTGCAGGCGGATTAAAATATCAAGCAAGTTTCGAGGGAGACCCATCTCTGCCACCACCCTCCATAGTTTGGCACGAGGGACCAGATCAAAGGCGGTACGCAGGTCCACAAAAGGTTTGCCTAATCATTAAGATATAATGTTACGTGAGTGTCTCAGCAAAAATTGGATGGGCACATAAGTCCTCATGTTATTTTTCAGCCATTGTACATCGATGAGTGTGGAAAAGGCTGAGCTAACCTGCATCCAAAGCTAAGTGCTGGTATGTGCATTTCTTTGATATACAGCACAACCATGGGCTTCTACATTAAATTCATGACATAATTATGTGTATTAGCAAAACCATCAGCCACCATTGCACCATTGTGCACATCTGTCAGCTTGTTGCCCGGACATAACATTAAGTTTTGATTAACAGTTTCCAAAACCATTGTCATGGTATCTGTGCTTCTCCCTCTTGCAATGTGTGTCACAGATTACTGGTCAAAAGTAATATTGGAAATGGAAATGAGCCCTATGCTTTTGTATCCTCTTTTGTGGTGTAATGATGTTGTGCTCTACATTGCTATTGGTTGGGAAGGGGTAGTACAGTGTCCATGGTGAACATTAACCCCTTAACTGCTGGGCCTTTCCCCCCCCAGTGCTGAGCCCTTTTTTGGCTTTTTGGGGTAGTTCGCGCTTAGGCCCCTGTAACTTTTTGACTACATAAGGTATCCACGCCAAATTTGCGTCCTTTTCTTCCAACATCAGGGTGATTTTAAAGGTACCCAGGGTTTGTTGATTCCCTTGGTGGGGACCCAGAAATTAGCCAAAATACAGGAAAATTTTGTTTTATTTGGGGGGAAAAATTGGAAAGAAGTGCTACATATGAAAGCGTCTGTTTTTTTCCTGCAAACGGTATCAACAAAGGGTTTGTGGTGCTGCAATCAAAATCTTCCCAGCTTTCAGGGTCAGACATACTTTTGTAAGAAAAACAAAATTTTTTACACAGTTTTGGCATTTTACTGGGACAATTGCCTATTTTTGTTATTTTTGGTGCTTTCAACCACCTTCCAGTTAATGGTAGAAATGGGTATGAAAGCAATAATGGATCCTGGAAGGCTATACATTTAAAAAAAGTAGACACAATTCTGAATTCAGCAAGCGGTCATTTATGTAGATGCTTCAAGGTCTTTTTATAGAAACTAACAGTTAAAAATAGGAACAATTGAAAATGAGTTAAAAAAACAGCCATTTGTGCCAACGTTTTCACCTGTAACTTCTTCTAAGTATGACAGATAATTGAAATCAATACACCATTACATCCGTTAGACCCTTACGGTTGTGGGGATATATAGGACTTGTAGGTTCACCAAGAACCCGACGAGACCCGGAGCCAATAACTGAGCAGTGTCTTGCAATGGTTTTTTATTGTGTACCAGGCATATAGCAATTCATTTGGGAAAATATAAACAGTGAAAAATCGGTATGAAAGACACCTATGTATTTCTGAAATGGGAAAAAAATATAGAGTTTAGAAACATTAGCTATTTGCACATCTCCAAAATTGTGGGTACCCATTCTAGCATGTGAATTATAGGACATTTTTCAAAGTGATTTCTTTTTGACACATTGCCTTACATTTGGAAGGCAGAAATGCATCAAAAGTCAATAGGTAATAACAGTTGCTCTACAATTCTGCGTTCCCCTAAGTCTCCCAATAAAAATGGTACCTCACTTGTGTGGGTAGGCCTAGTGCCCGCGACAGGAAACGGCACAAAACGCATTGTGGACACACCACAATTTTACAATGAAAACTGACCCTGTTTTTGCAAAGTGCCTAGCTGTAGATTTTGATCCCTAGCTCTGCCGGCACCTAAGGAAACCTAGCAAACCTATACATTTTTGAAAACTAGATACACAGGGGAATCCAGGATGGGGTGACTTGTCTGGCTCTCACAGGTTCTCTTACCCAGAATCCCTTGCAAACCTCAAACTTTAGTAAAACAAACACATTTTCCTCACATTTCTGTGATGGAAAGTTCTAGAATCTGCATGGATCCACAAAATTCCTCCCACACTGCATTCCCCAAAGTCTTCCGAGACAAATGGTACCTCACTTGTGTGAGTAGGCCTAGTGCCCGTGACAGGAAACGGCGCAAAACGCAACATGGGCACACCACATTTTTACAGCGAAAACTGACCCTTTTTTTGCAAAGTGCCTAGCTGTAGATTTTGAACCCTAGTTCTGCCGGCACCTAGGGAAACCTAGCAAACCTATACATTTTTTAAAACTAGAAACCCAGGGGAATCCAGTATGAGTTGTGACTTGTCTGGCTCTCACCAGGTTCTCTTACCCAGAATCCCTTGCAAACCTCAAACTTTAGCAAAAAAAACTGATTTTCCTCACATTTCTATGATGGAAAGTTCTGGAAACTGTGTGGATACACAAAATTCCTCCTACCCTGCATTTCCCAAAGTCTTCTGAGAAAAATGGTACCTCACTTGTGTGGGTAGGCCTAGTGCCCGCGACAGGAACCGGCACAAAACACAACATGGGCACAACACATTTTTACATTGAAAATTGACCTTGTTTTGTAAAGTGCCTAGCTGTAGATTTTGAACCCTAGCTCTGCCGGCACCTAGGGAAACCTAGCAAACCTATACATTTTTGAAAACTAGACACCCAGGGAAGTCCAGGATGGGCTGACTTGTCTGGCTCTCACGAGGTTCTCTTACCCAGAATCCCTTGCAAACCTCAAACTCTATAAAAAAAAACACATTTGCCTCACATTTCTGTGATGAAACATCTGGAATCTGCGTGGATCCACAAACTTCCTCCTACCCTGCATTCCCCAAAGCCTTCCAAGAAAAATGTTACCTCACTTGTGTGGGTAGGCCTGGTGCCTGCAACAGGAAACGGCGCAAAACGCAACATGGATATACTACATTTTTACAATGAAAACTGACCCTGTTTTTGCAAAGTGCCTAGCTGTAGATTTTGAACCCTAGCTCTGCCGGTACCTAGGGAAACCTAGAAAACCTGTACACTTTTGAAAACTAGACACCCAGGGGAATCCAGGATGGGGTGACGTGTCTGGCTCTCACCAGATTCTCTTACCCAGAATCCCTTGCAAATCTCACACTTTAGCAAAAAAAAAAACATTTTCCTCACATTTCTGTGATGGAAAGTTCTGAAATCTGCGTGGATCCACAAAATTCCTCCTACCCTGCATTCCCCAAAGTCTTCCGAGAAAAATGGTTCCTCACTTGTGTGGGTAGGCCTAGTGCCCGCGACAGGAAACGGCGCAAAACGCAACATGGACATACCACATTTTTACAGCGAAAACTGACCCTTTTTTTGCAAAGTGCCTAGCTATAGATTTTGAACCCTGGCTCTGCCGGCACCTAGGGAAACCTAGAAAACCTATATATGTTTGAAAACTAGACACCCAGGGGAATCCAGGATGGGGAGACTTGTCTGGCTCTCACCAGGTTCCCTTACCCAGAATCCCTTGCAATCCTCAAAGTTTAGGAAAAAAAAATACATTTTCCTCACATTTCTGTGATGGAAAGTTCTGGAATCTGCGTGGATCCACAAACTTCCTCCTACCCTGCATTCCCCAAAGTCTTCTAAGAAAAATGGTACCTCACTTGTGTGGGTAGACCTAGTGCCTGCAACAGGAAACGGCGCAAAACGCAACATGGGCACACCACATTTTTACAGTGAAAGCTGACCCTTTTTTTGCAAAGTGCCTAGCTACAGATTTTGAACCCTAGCTCTGCCGGCACCTAGGGAAACCTAGAAAACCTATATATGTTTGAAAACTAGACACCCAGGGGAATCCAGGATGGGGAGACTTGTCTGGCTCTCACCAGATTCTCTTACCCAGAATCCCTTGCAAATCTCACACTTTAGCAAAAAGAAAACCATTTTCCTCACATTTCTGTGATGCACAGTTCTGAAATCTGCGTGGATCCACAAACTTCCTCCTACCCTGCATTCCCCAAAGTCTTCTGAGAAATTGGTACCTCACTTGTGTGGGTAGGCCTAGTGCCCGCGACAGGAACCGGCACAAAACACAACATGGGCACAACACATTTTTACAGCGAAAACTGACCCTTTTTTTTCAAAGTGCCTAGCTATAGATTTTGATCCCTAGCTCTGCCGGCACATAGGGAAACCTAGCAAACCTATACATTTTTTAAAACTAGACACACAGCGGAATCCAGGATGGGGTGACTTGTCTGGCTCTCACCAGGTTCTCTTACCCAGAATCCCTTGCAAACCTCAAACTTTAGTAAAACAAACACATTTTTCTCACATTTCTGTGATGGAAAGTTCTGGAATCTGCTTGGATCCACAAACTTCCTCCTACCCTGCATTCCCCAAAGTCTTCTGAGAAAAATGGTTCCTCACTTGTGTGGGTAGGCCTAGTGCCCTTGCGACAGGAAACGGCGCAAAGCGCAACATGGACATACCACATTTTACAGCGAAAATGACCTTTTTTTGCAAAGTGCCTAGCTATAGATTTTGAACCCTGGCTCTGCCGGCACCTAGGGAAACCTAGAAAACCTATATATGTTTGAAAACTAGACACCCAGGGGAATCCAGGATGGGGAGACTTGTCTGGCTCTCACCAGGTTCCCTTACCCAGAATCCCTTGCAATCCTCAAAGTTTAGAAAAAAAAATACATTTTCCTCACATTTCTATAATGGAAAGTTCTGGAATCTGCATTGATCCACAAAATTCCTCCCACCCTGCATTCCCCAAAGTCTTCCAAGACAAATGGTACCTCACTTGTGTGGGTAGGCCTAGTGCCCGCGACAGGAAACGGCACAAAACGCAACATGGGCACACCACATTCTTACAGCGAAAACTGATGCTTTTTTACAAAGTGCCTAGCTGTAGGTTTTGAACCCTAGCTCTGCTGGCACCTAGGGAAACCTAGCAAACCTATACATTTTTAAAACTAGACACCCAGGGGAATCCAGGATGGGGTGACTTGTCTGGCTCTCACCAGGTTCTCTTACGCAGAATCCCTTGCAAACCTCAAACTTTAGGAAAAGAAACACATTTTCCTCACATTTCTGTGTTGGAAAGTTCTGGAATCTGCGTGGATCTACAAAATTCCTCCTACCCTGCATTCCCCAAAGTCTTCCGAGAAAAATGGTACCTCACTTGTGTGGTTAGGCCTAGTGCCCGCGACAGGAAACGGCGCAAAACGCAACATGGACATACCACATTTTTACAGTGAAAACTGACCCTTTTTTTGCAAAGTGCCTAGCTGTAGATTTTGAACCCTAGCTCTGCCGGCACCTGGGGAAACCTAGAAAACCTATATATTTTTGAAAACTAGACACCCAGGGGAATCCAGGATGGGGGTGAATTGTCTGGCTCTCACAGGTTCTCTTACCCAGAATCCCTTGCAAACCTCAAACTTTAGCAAAAAAAACACATTTGCCTCACATTTCTATGATGGAAAGTTCTGGAATCTTCATGGATCCACAACATTTCTCCCACCCTGCATTCCCCAAAGTCTTCCAGACAAATGGTACCTCACTTGTGTGCGTAAGCCTAGTGCCCGCAGCAGGAAACGGCGCAAAACGCAACATGGGCACACCACATTCTTACAGCGAAAACTGACGCTTTTTTTACAAAGTGCCTAGCTGTAGATTTTGAACCCTAGCTCTGCCGGCACCTAGGGAGACCTAGCAAACCTATACATTTTTGAAAACTAGACACCCAGGGGAATCCAGGATGGGGTGACTTGTTTGCCTCTCTCCAGGTTCTCTGACCCAGAATCCCTTGCAAACCTCAAACCTTAGCAAAAAAAACACATTTTCCTCACATTTCTGTGATGGAAAGTTCTGGAATCTGCGTGGATCCACAAAATTCCTTCTACCCTGCATTCCTCAAAGTCTTCCGAGAAAAATGGTACCTCACTTGTGTGGGTAGGCCTAGTGCCTGCGACAGGAAACGCCGCAAAACACAACATGGACATACCACATTTTTACAGTGAAAACTGATCCTTTTTTTGTAAACTGCCTAGCTGTAGATTTTTAACCCTAGCTCTGCCGGCACCTAGGGAAACCTAGTAACCTATACATTTTTGAAAACTAGACACCCAGGGGAATCCAGGATGGGGTGACTTGTCTGGCTCTCACCAGGTTCTCTTACCCAGAATCCCTTGCAAACCTCAAAGTTTAGCAAAAAAACCACATTTTCCTCACATTTCTGTGATGGAAAGTTCTGGAATCTGCGTGGATCCACAAAATTCTTCCTGCCCTGCATTCCCCAAAGTCTTCCGAGAAAAATGGTACCTCACTTGTATGGGTAGGCCTTGTGCCTGCGACAGGAAACAGCGCAAAACGCAACATGGACATACTACATTTTTACCAGTGAAAACTGACTCTTTTTCTGCACAGTGCCTAGCTGTAGATTTTGAACCCTAGCTCTACCGGCACGTAGGAAACCTAGCAAACCTATACATGTTTTAAAACTAGACACCCAGCGGAATCCAGGATGGGAGTGACTTGTCTGGCTCTCACCAGGTTCTCTTATCCAGAATCCCTTGCAAAGCTCAAACCTTAGCAAAAAAACACATTTCCCTCACATTTCTGTGTTGGAAAGTTCTGGAATCTGCGGGGATCCACAAAATTCCTCATACCCTGCAATCCCCAAATGTCTTACAAGAAAAGTGGTACCTCACTTGTGTGGGTGAGCCTAAGTGCCAGCGACAGGAAGTGGCACAAAAGCGCAGCACGTACATACCACATTTTTACAGTGAAAACTGACCCTTTATTGCGAAGTGCCTAGCTGTAGATTTTGAACCGTAGCTCTGCCGGCACCTAGGAAACCTAGCAAACCTATACATTTTTGAAAACTAGACACCTAGGGAATCCAAGATGGGGTGAGTTGTCTGGCTCTCACCAGGTTCTCTTACCCAGAATCCCTTGCAAACCTCAAATTGTAGCAAACAAAACACATTTTTCTCACATTTCTGTGATGGAAAGTTCTGGAATCTGTGTGGATCCACAAAATTACTCCTACCCTGCATTTCCCAAAGTCTTCCGAGAAAAATGGTACACTCACTTGTGTGCGTAGGCCTAGTGCCTGCGACAGGAAATGGCGCAAACGCATAGCATGGACATACTACATTTTTACCAGTGAAAACTGACTCTTTTTCTGCACAGTGCCTAGCTGTAGATTTTGAACCCTAGCTCTACCGGCACGTAGGGAAACCTAGCAAACCTATACATGTTTTAAAACTAGACACCAGCGGAATCCAGGATGGGGTGACTTGTCTGGCTCTCACCAGGTTCTCTTATCCAGAATCCCTTGCAAAGCTCAAACCTTAGCAAAAAAACACATTTCCCTCACATTTCTGTGTTGGAAAGTTCTGGAATCTGGGGGATCACAAAATTCCTCATACCCTGCAATCCCCAAATGTCTTACAAGAAAAGTGGTACCTCACTTGTGTGGAGTAGAGCCTAGTGCCAGCGACAGGAAGTGGCACAAAGCGCAACACGTACATACCACATTTTTACAGTGAAAACTGACCCTTTATTGCGAAGTGCCTAGCTGTAGATTTTGAACCGTAGCTCTGCCGGCACCCAGGGAAACCTAGCAAACCTATACATTTTTGAAAACTAGACACCTAGGGGAATCCAAGATGGGGTGAATTGTCTGGCTCTCACCAGGTTCTCTTACCCAGAATCCCTTGCAAACCTCAAATTGCTAGCAAACAAAACACATTTTTCTCACATTTCTGTGATGGAAAGTTCTGGAATCTGTGTGGATCCACAAAATTACTCCTACCCTGCATTTCCCAAAGTCTTCCGAGAAAAATGGTACCTCACTTGTGTGTGTATCGGCCTAGTGCCTGCGACAGGAAATGGCGCAAAACGCAACATGGGCACACCACATTCTAACAGCGAAAACTGACGCTTTTTTTACAAAGTGCCTAGCTGTAGATTTTGAACCCTAGCTCTGCCGGCACCTAGGGAGACCTAGCAAACCTATACATTTTTGAAAACTAGACACCCAGGGGAATCCAGGATGGGGTGACTTGTCTGCCTCTCACCAGGTTCTCTGACCCAGAATCCCTTGCAAACCTCAAACCTTAGCAAAAAAAACACATTTTCCTCACATTTCTGTGATGGAAAGTTCTGGAATCTGCGTGGATCCACAAAATTCCTTCTACCCTGCATTCCTCAAAGTCTTCCAAGAAAAATGGTACCTCACTTGTGTGCGTAGGCCTAGTGCCTGCGACAGGAAATGGCGCAAAACGCAACATGGACATACTACATTTTTACCAGTGAAAACTGACTCTTTTTCTGCACAGTGCCTAGCTGTAGATTTTGAACCCTAGCTCTACCGGCACGTAGGGAAACCTAGCAAACCTATACATGTTTTAAAACTAGACACCCAGCGGAATCCAGGATGGGGTGACTTGTCTGGCTCTCACCAGGTTCTCTTATCCAGAATCCCTTGCAAAGCTCAAACCTTAGCAAAAAAAACACATTTCCCTCACATTTCTGTGTTGGAAAGTTCTGGAATCTGCGTGGATCCACAAAATTCCTCATACCCTGCAATCCCCAAATGTCTTACAAGAAAAGTGGTACCTCACTTGTGTGGGTAGGCCTAGTGCCAGCGACAGGAAGTGGCACAAGCGCAACACGTACATACCACATTTTTACAGTGAAAACTGACCCTTTATTGCGGAAGTGCCTAGCTGCAGATTTTGAACCGTAGCTCTGCCGGCACCTAGGGAAACCCTAGCAAACCTATACATTTTTGAAAACTAGACACCTAGGGGAATCCAAGATGGGGTGAATTGTCTGGTTCTCACCAGGTTCTCTTACCCAGAATCCCTTGCAAACCTCAAATTGTAGCAAACAAAACACATTTTTCTCACATTTCTGTGATTGAAAGTTCTGGAATCTGTGTGGATCCACAAAATTACTCCTACCCTGCATTTCCCAAAGTCTTCCGAGAAAAATGGTACCTCACTTGTCTGTGTAGGCCTAGTGCCTGCAACAGGAAATGGCGCAAAACGCAACATGGGCACACCACATTCTAACAGCGAAAACTGACGCTTTTTTTACAAAGTGCCTAGCTGTAGATTTTGAACCCTAGCTCTGCCGGCACCTAGGGAGACCTAGCAAACCTATACATTTTTGAAAACTAGACACCCAGGGGAATCCAGGATGGGGTGACTTGTCTGCCTCTCACCAGGTTCTCTGACCCAGAATCCCTTGCAAACCTCAAACCTTAGCAAAAAAAAAACATTTTCCTCACATTTCTGTGATGGAAAGTTCTGGAATCTGCGTGGATCCACAAAATTCCTTCTACCCTGCATTCCTCAAAGTCTTCCAAGAAAAATGGTACCTCACTTGTGTGGGTAGGCCTAGTGCCTGCGACAGGAAACGCTGCAAAACACAACATGGACATACCACATTTTTACAGTGAAAACTGATCCTTTTTTTGTAAACTGCCTAGCTGTAGATTTTTAACCCTAGCTCTGCCGGCACCTAGGGAAACCTAGTAACCTATACATTTTTGAAAACTAGACACCCAGGGGAATCCAGGATGGGGTGACTTGTCTGGCTCTCACCAGGTTCTCTTACCCAGAATCTCTTGCAAACCTCAAAGTTTAGCAAAAAAAACACATTTTCCTCACATTTCTGTGATGGAAAGTTCTAGAATCTGCATGGATCCACAAAATTCTTCCTGCCCTGCATTCCCCAAGGTCTTCCGAGAAAAATGGTACCTCACTTGTGTGGGTAGGCCTTGTGCCTGCGACAGGAAACGGCGCAAAACGCAACATGGACATACTACATTTTTACAGTGAAAACTGACCCTTTTTCTGCACAGTGCCTAGCTGTAGATTTTGAACCCTAGCTCTACCGGCACATAGGGAAACCTAGCAAACCTATACATTTTTTAAAACTAGACACCCAGCGGAATCCAGGATGGGGTGACTTGTCTGGCTCTCACCAGGTTCTCTTATCCAGAATCCCTTGCAAAGCTCAAACCTTAGCAAAAATAACACATTTCCCTCACATTTCTGTGTTGGAAAGTTCTGGAATCTGCGTGGATCCACAAAATTCCTCATACCCTGCAATCCCCAAATGTCTTACAAGAAAAGTGGTACCTCACTTGTGTGGGTAGGCCTAGTGCCAGCGACAGGAAGTGGCACAAAACGCAACACGTACATACCACATTTTTACAGTGAAAACTGACCCTTTATTGCGAAGTGCCTAGCTGTAGATTTTGAACCGTAGCTCTGCCGGCACCTAGGGAAACCTAGCAAACCTATACATTTTTGAATACTAGACACCCAGGGGAATCCAAGATGGGGTGACTTGTCTGGCTCTCACCAGGTTCTCCTACCCAGAATCCCTTGCAAACCTCAAATTGTAGCAAACAAAACACATTTTTCTCACATTTCTGTGATGGAAAGTTCTGGAATCTGTGTGGATCCACAAAATTACTCCTACCCTGCATTTCCCAAAGTCTTCCGAGAAAAATGGTACCTCACTTGTGTGGGTAGGACTAGTGCCTGCGACAGGAAATGGCGCAAAACGCAACATGGACATACCACATTTTTACAGTGAAAACGGACCCTTTTTTTGCAAAGTGCCTAGCTGTAGATTTTGAATCCTAGCTCTGCCGGCACCTAGGGAAACCTAGTAACCTATACATTTTTGAAAACTAGACAACCTGGGGAATCCAGGATGGGGTGACTTGTCTGACTCTCACCAGGTTCTCTTACCCAGAATCCCTTGCAAACCTCAAAGTTTAGCAAAAAAAACAAATTTTCCTCACATTTCTGTGATGGAAAGTTCTGGAATCTGCGTGGATCCACAAAATTCTTCCTGCCCTGCATTCCCCAAAGTCTTCAGAGAAAAATGGTACCTCACTTGTGTGGGTAGGCCTTGTGCCTGCGACAGGAAACGGCGCAAAATGCAACATGGACATACTACATTTTTACCAGTGAAAACTGACCCTTTTTCTGCACAGTGCCTAGCTGTAGATTTTGAACCCTAGCTCTACCGGCACGTAGGGAAACCTAGCAAACCTATACATGTTTTAAAACTAGACACCCAGCGGAATCCAGGATGGGGTGACTTGTCTGGCTCTCACCAGGTTCTCTTATCCAGAATCCCTTGCAAAGCTCAAACCTTAGCAAAAAAAACACATTTCCCTCACATTTCTGTGTTGGAAAGTTCTGGAATCTGCGTGGATCCACAAAATTCCTCATACCCTGCAATCCCCAATGTCTTACAAGAAAAGTGGTACCCCACTTGTGTGGGTAGGCCTAGTGCCTGTGACAGGAAGTGGCACAAAACGCAACACGTACATACCACATTTTTACAGTGAAAACTGACCCTTTATTGCGAAGTGCCTAGCTGTAGATTTTGAACCGTAGCTCTGCCGGCACCTAGGGAAACCTAGCAAACCTATACATTTTTGAAAACTAGACACCTAGGGGAATCCAAGATGGGGTGAATTGTCTGGCTCTCACCAGGTTCTCTTACCCAGAATCCCTTGCAAACCTCAAATTGTAGCAAACAAAACACATTTTTCTCACATTTCTGTGATGGAAAGTTCTGGAATCTGTGTGGATCCACAAAATTACTCCTACCCTGCATTTCCCAAAGTCTTCCGAGAAAAATGGTACCTCACTTGTGTGGGTAGGCCTAGTGCCTGCATCAGGAAATGGCGCAAAACGCAACTTGGACATACCACATTTTTAAAGTGAATACTGACCCTTTTTTTGCAAAGTGCCTAGCTGTAGATTTTGAACCCTAGCTCTGCCGGCACCTAGGGAAACCTGGCAAACCTATACATTTTTGAAAACTAGACTCCCAGGGGAATCCAGGATGTGGTGACTTGTCTGGCTCTCACCAGGTTCTCTTACCCAGAATCCCTTGCAAACCTCAAACCTTAGCAAAAAAAACAAATTTTCCTCACATTTCTGTGATGAAAAGTTCGGGAATCTGCGTGGATGCACAAAATTCCTCCTACCCTGCATTCCCTAACGTCTTCCAAGAAAAATGGTACCTCACTTGTGTGGGTAAGCCTAGTGCCTGCAACAGGAAATGGCCCAAATCGTACTGTGGAGACTTCAATATTACCTATCACAAAACTACCTGTTTTGCAGGGTGGATGCACCTGGTTCTTTGGCCCCGGGCTCGCGGCCATCTAAGGAAACCTACCAAACCTACACATTTCTGAAAACTAGACACCCGGGGGAGTCCAGCGAGGTATGTCTTGCGTGGATCCCCCAATGTTTCCCTACCCAGAATCCCCGGCAAACCTCAAATTTTGCTGAAAAAATCATTTTTTCCTCAAATTTCTGTGTGGGAAAGTTGTGGGATCACCGGGCTGATACAAATTTCCTACCACCCAGTGTTCCCCCAGGTCTCCCGATAAAAAGGTACCTCACTCGTGTGGGTGGTTCAGGTACCCGTGAGAGGCAAGGGCCCAAAACGTGTTGTGGAGACATCAAAATTACCTATCACAAAACTATCTGCTTTTGCAAGGGGATCACACGAGTTTTTGGTCCCTGGGTCGGCAACCATCTTGGGAAACCTACCAAGCTCACACATTTCTGAAAACTAGAGACCCGGGGGAGTCCAATGAGGTATGGCTTGCGTGGATCCACCAACTTTTCCCTACCCAGAATCCCCTGCAGACCTCAGACTTTGCTGAAAAAAATCAATTTTCCTCAAATTTCTGTGTGCGAAAGTTGTGGGATCACCGGGCTGACACAAATTTCCTACCACCCAGCATTCCCACAGGTCTCCCGATAAAAATGGTACCTCACTTGTGTGGGTGGGTCAGGTACCCGCGACAGGCAGGTGCCCAAAACGTGTTATGGAGACATCAAAATTACCTATCACAAAACTATCTGCTTTTGCAAGGGGGGTCACATGAGTTTTTGGTCCCGGGGTCGGCAGCCATCTTGGGAAATCTACCAAACCCACACATTTTTGAAAACTAGAAACCCAGGGGAGTCCAATGAGGTATGGCTTGCGTGGATCCCCCAACGTTTCCCTACCCAGAACCCTCTGCAAACCTCAAATTTTGCTAAAAAAAAATAAAATTTTTCTCAAATTTCTGTGTGGGAAAGTTGTGCGATCACCGGGCTGACACAAATTTTCTACAACCCAGCATTCCCCCAGGTCTCCCGATAAAAATGGTACCCCACTTGTGTGGGCAGGCAAAGTGGCTGCAACAGGAAATGGCCCAAATCATACTGTGGAGACTTCAAATTTACCTATCACAAAACAACCTGGTTTTGCAGGGGGGGCACCTGGTTTTTTGGCCCCGGGCTCGTGGCCATCTAGGGAAACCTACCAAACCCACACATTTCTGAAAACTAGACACCCTGGGGAGTCCGATGAGGTATGGCTTTTGTGGATCCCCGGTTTCCCTACCCAGAATCCCCTGCAAACCTCAAATTTAGCTGAAAAAAAATCACCTTTTCCCCACATTTTTGTGTGGGATTACCGTGCCGGCACAAATGTCCTACCACCTAGCGTTCCCCTTGGTCTCCTGAGTAAAATGATACCTCACTTGTGTGGCTATCCAATGCAGAATCAGTTAAAAACATTTTTTTTTTAAATGTAGCGCTTAGATCTTGTGGTGCTATACCTTTAATCCCTATGTTTTGGGCTCTTCCCAGTCACAGGCCTTTGGCCCACCCACACAAGTGAGGTATCATTTTACTCGGAGAACAAGGGGAACACTGGGTTGTAGGACATTTGTGCCGGCACGGTAATCCCACACAAAAATGTGTGGAAAAAGTGATCTTTTCAGCTAAATTTGGTGGTCTGACGATAAACAACATAGGCATTGTATGTTGCCATCTGGATCAGGTGAGTAAACAGTTTCTTATACCAAGTGCGAGTTTTACGACTCGCACTGTATGGCTGAAGAACCTGGTCATTCTTGTCCACTCCGCCCATGTACTTGTTGTAATCATGTATACAGGTGGGCTTGTGGACTTTGGCCATCTAAACCCAAACAGTGACAGGGGAAGTGCTCTCAGCATGAATTGTTGTGAGCATGTACACGTCACGCCTATCTGAGAACTTGACTGCGAGCAGTTAGTTGGAACGCAACGCAGTGCTTTGGGATTTCTGGAGCTTCTTGCAAACAAGCTCCTGTGGGAATCCTTTGCGACAACAACGAATTGTACCGCAGGCCACGGTGCCAGTTTTGCAGAGCTCACTGAACAGCTCTACTCCTGTATAGAAATTGTCCACATAAAGGTTATAACCTTTGTGAAGAAGTGGCTGGACAAGCTCCATACGATCTTTCCTGTGACCCCTAGCATGGGAGGGCAACCTACAGGGTTAAGAGTTGTGTCCTTCCCTGTATACACTCTCAAGCTGTACACATAGCCAGTCGAGCTCTCACACAGCATGTACAGCTTGATGCCATAGCGAGCGCGTTTGCTCGGAATGTACTGCCTGAACAGCAGCCACCCTTAATACAAGAACAAGGACTCATCAATGGCTATATTCTTTCCAGGAGTATAAACCTCTTGAAACCTGGTAGACAAATGTTCCACGATAGTCCGAATTTTGAACAACCTGTCATGGTCTGGATGTTCCCGAGGCAATGCAGCAGAATTGTCATTGAAATGCAGCATGCGCTGCAATAGCAAAAAACGATCTCTGCTCATGTATAGTGCGAAGATGGGGGTTAACCAAACCGTGTGAGTAGACAAGTAGGATAGCAAGGATGGTTTATGTACTACCCCCATTTTAAGCGTGAGGCCCAAAAATAACTTCAACTCCCCTAATGAAGTGGGAGTCCACTTGTGTGCCCTAAAATGAGGCTCAAAAGTGCCTCCATGCTCCCTCAGAAATTGTTCGGCACGCAAATTTGTTTGCTGCACAATTTCATCAAGGAAGTCAACATCCAAAAAGAGATGGACATAGTCAATTGGCAAAAAATTAGCTGTATCGATTTTACATCCAGCGTCACCAGTGAAAGGCGGAATTTGGGGATGAACTAAATTGGGAGGCTGCCAAGAGAGCGCTTCGTCTGTGCTTGCGGCCATGCGTGCCTGCTCTCTGGGTTGCTCTAACCTGCTACTGGTGTCTCGCTGCACAGTATGTGCTTGCAAAGGGACAGCACGACTGACATTGTCTCCTTCCGAATCGCTGGAACATGAGTCGTCAAATTTAACTGCGTCGACTGAAAAATCACTCCCAGAATCTGCTCCATTGTCCTCTCCCTCAGATGCTGTCTCAGTAACTGCTGTCTCAGTCTCTGATCCTGCCTCAGAGCTGGACTCCAGAACCATATTTAGGGCCTGGGCAGCATTCATCCAACGATACGCCATCTCTGCTAGTGCCTAAAACCTTCCTTTTAAAACACTATCCTATGTAAAAGGCAGATAGTTTGTTGATTTTAAAGTGTAGGTGGGTGTGTGCGTGAGTGAAGTGTGCAACAGTCAGTAATGACGAAGTCGCCTTACCTTTCCTTTGCGAAATCCGTAGGCTCTCTAAAAACACTAAGAAAGAGAGAAGACACAGTATTACTTTACCTTGCCACATATCCATCATCGCAGCCTTGAGCGCTGGTGGCAGCCAGTGTGACAATCATTTTGGCGCCCACCCTCCTATGACCTACAATAAATATCTGTTATTCAGCGCCAAGATGCCTACAGGTGAACGTGTACTTTACAAATGCACACTATGACCTCCTTGGATTCTCTCACTACCATCCAGCAAACGTGCCCCTCATCTCTCCATAGCCCCTCTCTCACATACATTTCATTTGTTTCAAAATGTTTCTAATGCGTGGCTTTACTAATCCACTTAGCTATCCACATAATACAGATCTGTTCTTTCCAGCATGCCCTCTGCGTTACTTTATGGTGTCAAAACTGCCACTAGACAAAAGTCAGATATCTCTCTCTCTCTCTAGCAAATTTATTTTTTACTCTGCAGCAGTACCACACTTTACTGCCTTTCACGTAACTTCAAAGAGACTCATTATAATTCTTTCACAGTCTCATCATTTCAGCACTGAAGCTTTTTTAAATGCTATACAACAAAGTCCTAGATGTTGCTTATTTATATTATGCATCTAACAAGCACTGACAAAGCCAATAGTACTGGCTTGTAGGTGTAATGTTGCTCGTTGTATTATACCTAAATGGCATGACAGAAGTCGCAAAATACCAGTTGGGCAGAACCCTAAGCTAAGCACAGATTTTCAGCTTACGTGTTTTAAAGTCACACCCTTAATTACATCAGCCACACCGCTCCACAGCTTTTTCATCCCACACAAGGCCCTGACACAGAGAGATCTCTCTGTAAATATATACATATATCTATATATATATATATATATATATATATATATATATATATATATATATCTATGATATTCTCTCTCTACATATATGTATATATGTAGAGAGAGAATATATATATTTGTATATATATATACATATATCTATGTATATATATACATATATATACATATCTAGTCTACAGAGAGAAAGAGAGACTCTCCCTCTCTCTCTCTCATTCTCTCTCTCTCTCTCTCTCTCTCTCTCTCTCTATATATATATATATATATATATATATATTATCTACTGGCGGTCGCCAGTAGATAGTTATAGTTAGGACCTATTTTCCATAAGAAATTCACAACATTCTATTTCCAATAACTTTGGCGCCAGTTGACGAATCTTCGCGAAATTTTCAAAACTTGTGGGACGATCTGGTCCGCTCCTATCCTGAAAGTTTTGGGGTGATTCGGCAAGCGGGGGCCGAGAAAAAAGGGGGGTCCCAAAACGTGTTTTCACCATGCAATTTTCCATAGGAAACTTTAGACACGGCTACAGCCCGAACTGCTGAACGGAATTACACCAAATTTGGCAAAGAACCCTTTTTGTTAAATGGTGTAAATCCGTTCAGTAGTTGCTGAGAAAATCAAAAGTAAAAATACATATATATCTATGGCCGCGGAGGATCCGCACACCCTCCCTAATCACGAGCTGTATGCTAATTGGCTGTCAACACTTCAAACCAGGAAGTGTTGGCAGCCATCTTGTGCCTCGGTAGAACCGAGGCACAATAAATCAGAGAAACAAGTGCGCAAAACGCAAAAAGGGGGCAGGGTAGAAACACCCTGACCCCCTAGGCCTGCTTAGGGGGTCCCACAAGGTCCCCCAGGGCCCAAAAAAAATGTTTAAAAAAAAATAAAATCGGTAAAATCCGCGCAGGGTGCGCGGATCCAGCCGAGAAAAAAAAAACAACGAAGCGCGGGCTCCCGCGCTTCGTTAATATTCAGCCCCCGGGTGGGCCAAATCCCGGGGGCAATTGTAGTATTGTGATGGGGGCCCAAAGGGGCCCCCCAGCCCCGGGGACCACCACCCCGGGGCTTATTTTACATAATTGCGGGGGGCTAACAGTCCCCCCCAGCCCCCCCATCCCCTGGGACGGCCACCCCCCGGGGCTTCATTTAAAAATAAAAAAATACATGTGTGGGGGGGCTCGAGCCCCCCCACACACCCTGGGGACCGCCACCTCCCCGGGGCATTTAAAATGTAAATTTGGGGGTCCATTACGGACCCCCGAGCCCCGGGGACCACCACCTCCCCGGGGCTGTGCAACAGGTGGGAGGGGGGCCGCGCGGCCCCCCTCCTGGAGCCCGTGATGGCCCTGGGGACCACCACCCCCCAGGGCCGGCTCCTGCAGTGTCCCGGGGTGCCCACCCCCGGGACACTGCTGTTTGCAATGACAGGGCGGGAGCCTCGCAGCTCCCGCCCTGTCATTGCAAACTCTGCTTTGCTTCATTGAAGCGAGAGCAGGGAAATCTGCTCTCGCTTCAATGAAGCAAAGCAGAATTGCTTTTCCATAAGGGGAGCTGCATGTCAGTAGCTCCCCTTGTGGAAAAGCAATGCCGGCTCCCGCAGGACGCGGGGAGCCGGCGGGACCGTGGGGGACTGGGGACACCCCCACGGTCCCCAACGAGAGGCCAGGCCCCGGGGGATGGGCTCCCCAGGGCCATGAGTGGCCCGGGAGGGGGGCCACACGGTCCCCATCCCCCATAATAATTTTTTTTTTTTTAAAACACGCAAAGGCCGGCCCCGGGGGATGGGGTCCCCGGGGCCATAAATGGCCTGAGGAGGGGGGCCACGCAGCCCCCCTCCAATTATTTACAAAAATACCAAAACAATGGCCATGCCCCGGGGATGGGGTCCCCGGGGCCGAAAATGGCCTCAGGAGGGGGGCCACGCCGCCCCTCTTCCGTTTTTTTAAACAATTCACAAAAAAGGGGTCAGGCCCTGGGGGATGGGGTCCCCAGGGCCCAAAAATAGAAAAAGAAGAGGGGCCACACAGCCCTCCTTCTAAAAAAAAAAATTTAAAAAAAAAGACGGCATCGCGCAACTAGCCCACCAGCTACCTCCATTAAGCGCCACAGAGCTGCGTTGCAGAGAGGTGCAAAAAGGGGCGTGGCCTCTGACCACCTCTCTGCAACGCAGGCCTGTGGCGCTTACTGGAAGTACCTGGTGGGCTAGTTGGGCCCCAGGGACCCTCAGGATTCAAGGTGACCTAATACCCCAACTTAAATCGCGCCACAGGGCGCGTTTGCACAGTGGTGAAGGGAGGGGGCGGGGCCTCAGGTGACATGTGTGCAAGCACGCCCTGTGGCGCGTTTTAAGTTGGGGAATTAATTCCCCTTGAATCCTGAGGGACCCTGGGGGCCAACTAGCCCACCAGGTACCTCCAGTGCACGCCACAGGGCTGCGTTGCAGAGAGGTGGTCCAAGCCACGCCCCTTTTTACACCTCTGTGCAACGCAGCTCTGTGGCACTTACTGGAGGTACCTAGTGGGCTAGTTGGACCCCAGGGACCCTCAGGATTCAAGGGGACTTAATCTCCCAACTTAAAACGGCCACAGGGCTTGTTTGCACACATGTCACCTCAGGCCCCCCTCCCTTCACCACTGTGCAAACGCGCCCGGGGCGCGTTTTAAGAGGAGTTTTAATCCCCCTGCCCTATTATGTACTAGGGCCTTACAGAGGAGGTCATGCTAATCACAGGGGTACCCCAACGCATAGTGTTCCCTAGTGTATGTAGGTGTTTTCACTGTATTCTAAGTGTCTTTTAGCATAGCACTGGCTCTAGGCCTGGTTAGTCCGAGTTAGTTACCACCAGTACCCGTCTGAAAAAGTTGTGGGCACAGGATGATTTTGCAACAAGGCCTCTTTCTGCTCCTCTGTTGGTTCTTTCTGCACATGTCTTGCTTCTTCCTGCTCTTTTCTTCGTCTTTGTGGACTTCTGTTGCTTCTTTCTGCATTTCTTTTGCTTCTTTCTGTGCGTTTTTCTTCTTTCTTCACATGTCCTACCTCTGTAGGCATAGTTAGAAACTAGCATTTAAAAAACCTTTGAAATTCACTTAAAAAACCATAGGTTTCAGGCACGTTATAGTTAGAAATTAGCATTTAAAAAACCATTGAAATTCACTGAAAAAACCATAGGTTTCAGACACCTTATAGTTAGAAATTAGCATTTAAAAAACCTTTGAAATTCACTGAAAAAACCATAGGTTTCAGGCACGTTATAGTTAGAAATTAGCAATTAAAAAACCTTAGAAATTCACTGAAAAAACCATAGGTTTTAGGGACAGTTATAGTTAGTTGGACATTTCACTCGTACAAAACCATAGAAATTCCCCCGTTATAGTTAGTTCAGCTAACTATAACTCGCGCCCGCAATGCACTGCTGATGATGTCACATATTACATCACTCATGACATGGTCAGTGACATCACTGATGACATCACTAATGACATCTCAAATGACATCACTGATGACATCACTGATGACATCATCCATGTGATAATTTGATGCATCTTCTCACACCCTAATATAACTTTTGATACACCCACTGTAAATTATAGACTGCCATTGTCAAAACCATAGACACTCCAACACCAATAACTACATACACACTCACTGATTCTTAGGTCTACACACACATCCACTCACTCACCCATACAGTCCTCACTCAGTACAGGACTATCATATGCACTCATACACCTATATAGACACTCACACACCGCCACTCATCCATAGAGGTACTCACACACCTAGTCAGTCATGCAAAGAATTAATCACACTCCCATTTACTCAGATGTACAGTTATACACACACCAGCTCACTTACTCATACAAATACTAGCACATTCTTACGCTCTTATACAATCACTGATACAAGTACACACTCATCCATACAGCCACTCTCACAATCACACACTCTCACTTATAGCCATTTATATACTCCAACACACATATATACTGCCTTTCACATATGTAGTTACTCACACATGTACCACTGAGATATACATACACTCACTAACACACCCATACACACACTCACCCACCCATACAGTCCATCACAGATGCACTCTTGAAACCATGCACCCAGTGAATCACCCACTCACACATCTATGCACAGAGTCACACACACCCCACCCACACAAACACTCAGGCACCCATACAGATACTCAGACAACCAATCAATAACCCATGTAGACACTCATGTAGCTATTCAGAAACCAATGCAGCCGCTTACACACCAACAGACAGAAGGATACAGACATTCACACAGTTTAGTCACTAACCCATGCATTCAGTAAGATACGTTTAATCACTCACTTATAGAGTCAGTCACGCACCTACTAAATCATCCATTCAGACAATTATACACCCACTCATTCTTCATTATGCCTTTCCCTATATATATTAAACATATTTAAACTTTACAGAAACACACAGTCACTGGATGATGTCATCAGTGATGTCATTTGAGATGTCATCAGTGATGTCACTGACCATGTCATGAGTGATGTAATATGTGACGTCATCAGCAGTGCATTGCGGGGGCGCGTGTTATAGTTAGCTGAACTAACTATAACGGGGGAATTTCTATGGTTTTGTACGAGTGCAATGTCCAACTAACTATAACTGTCCCTAAAACCTATGGTTTTTTCAGTGAATATATATATATATATACATATGTATGTATATATATATATATATATGTATATATATATATATATATATATATTTAGAGAGAGATCTCTCTTTCTCTGTATTTTTTTTATAGCAATGGCTTCCCTGGGGCTGATCGTGGCCCCCACGGAAAGCACATGTCTATAAAAAAAAAAATTCCCCCACAGGGGGTCGGCCACTGAGCAGGAGGACCGACCCCCTGCCAATTGTGCCGCCCTTTTTTAAAAATATATATATGTTTTTAAAATTATTTCGGGGGTGATCGCGCCCCCCCAGGGAAAGCCAAAGTTGATTTTTAAAAAAATATTCCCACGAGGGCCGACCCCCCCAAAGACATCCCTGGTGTCTAGTGGGGTTTCCTGGCCGTGGATCGCAGCACTGCCGTGATCCACGGCCAGGAAACCCTTTCAGGAAGGCCTCGTTTGAAAGGGGAGACTCTCCCCTTTCAAACAAGGTCTCCCTGAAAGCTGGGGAGGCCGTTTTGGGCCTGTTTTCCCCATCGGAGTTGAGCGCAGCCTTACCTGCTCCTTTCTCGGCTCCGGTGGGGAAAACTGTGACATCAGAGCGCCTCGCTGTGCGCTGACGTCACAGATGAGCGGGAGGGGGGGCGGGGAGAGACGTGGAAAGCCTTCCGCGTCTCCCCCAGGGGGTAAAAAAAAAAAGAAACCTTCTGTGCTTTGCACCGGAGGATTAAAGGGGGCCCTCCCTGGTGATGGCCAATGGACGTGCGCCGCACCAGGGAGGTAGTGCTTGCGTCGGCCATTTACCGACGCAAGCACCAAAAGGGTTATTGACATTAGAAAAATGGATGATGTCCTGCCTTACATCATACCTGTTAGGTCTTGCGATGTTATGCAGACATATTTCCCATTACCATGTTGACATGAAATGGGCATGTGCTCCTCCATAGCATCATGATAGATGACAGTTACCCATCTCATTTTACAGGTTAATGTGGCCCACACTGGCTTAGTCAGTGTCAATATGTGCGACTTGTTAACTATATGTTGTACTTTTGCCATTTTATATGTGAAAAGTATATGGGGCCACAGCAAAAAAGTATACACAGTGGAATTCAACACAAGACCAATTTGACAATGTTATCCAACATGATTGAGTGCCTTGTGGTCTGTTGTGTGTTTGAGATGTACTTACCAACAAGAAGGCCATTCCCATAGGCTCCCTTCTGGAAACACTGATTGGTGGCAGATTGCTTAAGATGTAGGAGTCATGCGCACTGTCAGGGTGCTTTGCAAGTGCATTAATGAATAAGCCTGATGGTCCACGATTGCCTGCACATTCATTGAATGGGTGTGCTTCCTATTGCGATGTATGTGTGATGTTTCCGCAGGAGGCACAAGTTGTACATGTGTGCAGTCCATTGACCCCAACACATGCAGGAATCCAGCTATGGCATAAAAGCCTTCCTTGTTGTCCTGTTGTTCTTGCGTAGTGTTGGGGAAGTAGACGTACTGTGGCGTGAGGCTTATGATGGCATCCAGGACGGTGGGGAGGAACCTGGAAAAGGATGCCTGGGATACTCTTGCCACTGTGGTGGTGATGGGTTGGAAAGTTCCTGACGCCAGCATTTGCAGGACAGCAAATAGCTTGGCCTGCGGAGGGATGTTGGTGCAGCACTGGGATGTTGGTTGCAGTCCTGGTGCAATCTTGTTCAGGAGGCAGACAATGGCCCCTCTCTTGAGCCTGTAATGACCTATGACCTCCTCTTGCCTGAGGTCAATGAGGGTGATCCTCTGACAGTATGTCCGCTCCCTTCTCCGGCATTGCCTCTTTGGTGGTGGTGGTGGTGGTGGTGGTAGTGGTCACCTTGGTGCTCATAGCAGCAATAGCAGAAGATCTATGGGGTAGTTGAGCTTGCCAAGGTGATTTGGGTCTGTTCTACTTTCATACAAGTGTGTTAGTGTCATTTTTTAGACCAGCTATTTCCTAGCAGTAAAAGACTACTGCGAATGGGACCTAGCAGCAGTTCATAAGTTTTAGCGGTGTTCAAGAAAATCCTTGTACATATGGAGTTGTGTGTTTTGCGCTTGTTTTACCATGGGAACGCCTACCTTGCATATAATTTTTGGTAAGCCCTGCTAGCCGAACTGGTGTTGTTTAAAATAGGTGCTAGCTGTGAAAAAGTGACGCTAGAAGGGCCTAGCGACACTTTGTAAATATGGCAATAGAGGTTTCAAGAGTTTCATTTTTGAAGTGCTTGGAATTTTATCATGCCCCTGCCCTGGCTCCAGGCTGGCAGCAGGAACAATACAGTGGTGACAAGTCCTTGTGTGAAGGCAAAGCACAGCCTATTCAGTTGAAAGTGGGGCTGTGCTCAGCTCTGCCCCCCTCCTGCCAGCTGATGGCCCATTCAGGCAAGCCTAATCCCTCTATTGTGTGACTGTCTGAGTGGAATGAACAAAGCACACATGTCAAGTACACCCAGTCATGTGACCTACGACAGGCTGCAGGCACCAACCAGCAAAGGGTAGGAAAATAGCAACTTTTTAAAAGTGACATTTTCAAAATTGTAATTTAAAATCTGACTTTACCATTAAAGAGGATTTTTAATTACAATTTCATTGATACCAAACATGAAATGCTTACCTGTTCTCAATCAGAAGTTAGCACTTATTAAATGTAATAAGGCAACCCAATGTTATCCTATGGGACAGGTAGGACTCACAGTAGTGAAAAACAAATTTAGTTTTTTTTTTACTATTAGGACATGTAAAACTACAACATATATGCCCAAGCATTTTAATTACAATGCACCCTGCCCCATGAGCTACTAAGGGGCCTACCTTAGGAGTGCCTTATATTCAATTAAAGGCTTGGCAAGGGGGTTATACTGCCAAGACGAATTGGCAGTTTAAAATTGCATTCAGGCTGCAAAGGAAGGCCTGGGACATGCTACTTAAGTGAGGTGGCACAATAAGTGCTGCAGGCCCACTTGTAGCATTCATTTATAGGCCCTGGATATATTGTATACCACTCAACAAGGGACTTAGTCAACTAAATACACCAATTAGGTGTAACCAATTTTACCATGCTGGGGAAGTAAGCACAAACACTTTAGCACCAGTTAGCAGTGGTAAAGTGCAGAGTCATAAGGACAACAAAAAAGAATTTTAACAAACAAATGGAGGGAAAGAGTCAAATGTTTTGGGAGAACACCACCTGACAGGTGTAACAATAAAAATATATGTGCATCTATATAATGGTGCCTGGGATGTGTGAAATTGTCACATACTTCAGTCACCTGTCCCATACTAGGTTATTAGTCAGACATTCCAATTATAACAGTGAATGACTATGGTAAAAATGGTGCAACAGAAGAACAAGTTATTTCCCCTGCAAACATAATCCTTTTACTTTAATCTACAGACAGAAACATCACTTTAGCACATTGGATGCCTTGACTACCTCAAGCATTGTTACCATCACATTCCTTCATGATGGTCAACAGGAACACAGGCAGGATTCTAAGGTCAACAGGTGATGACGGATGAGTACAGACAGCATGCATCGCTGATTGCTGGACATGTGATGGCAGATACTTCTAAATGTATACTCTATAGTCTTGTAGACTTGATTTCATATTCACCTTTTTAAATGTTACTATATCAGAATGGCAGAGATTTGTGTTTTTTTTGCTGTCTTTAATATGTATTTTACATCAAAGAATTAAGCACGATTATAAAAGTTATGTGGATTTATCAATTTAAAGTCACTCATTATGAACATCGTGCATTATAACAATGGCGACCTGAACACATTATTTATCATTACCAAGTTCCTGTGTGCCGACATATGCTACAGCTTTAATTAATTTTAATAAAAAAAGAAAGTACAATCTGAGAAAATTATATTGATGGCCTTCTCTAAACTTTTTTAAACAAATTTTAGACGACAATAAATTATGGACTACTTGAACATAAGAGCAAATAAATGCATTAAAAATGAGACTACAAAAATATCAATGCCGAAAATACAGGGGCATATTTATAAAAAAATGTCTGAGCGTGGTGCTACTCCAAATTTGGCAACGCCGCGCTCTGACATTTTTTAAATGCAGGGATGCACCGTATTCACAAGAATACAGTGCACCCCTGAGTTTCCCCTAAAAAGCTGCTTAGCGCCAGTGCAGGGACTTTGTCACCATGTAGGAAGGGTGCCTGCGCTGCAGGGGCAATTGTTTATGTGCAGGAAGGGACACCTTCCTGCACATAAACAATCATAATGGCAAGTTGCCCTTCCTATGTGTGCTGCAGAATGCAGCACATACAGAAAGAGCAAAAAAAGAGGAGAAATTAATAATTTATCCTCGAATCGCCATTATAAGACCAGGGGGCATATTATCAAGAAACGGCGTTAAAATTATTGCCGCTTTAGCGGCAGAAAACTGCCGCTAAAGCTGCGATAATGGGCTTGATAATATGCCCTGGAGAATTCCAATAGAAGCCCATGTTGACACCAGAACATGGGCTTCTATTGGAATTCTCAAGGGCATATTATCAAGCCCATTATTGCCGCTTTAGCGGCAGTTTTCTGCCGCTAAAGCGGCAATAATTTTAACCCCGTTTCTTGATAATATGCCCCTCGGTATTCTCTGGCATTCGTTTTTGGTGCTGCCTCAGCCTTGTAAATCTTGGGCAGCGTCAAAAAGTGATGGGAGTTCGGTGGAACGCCCACTACATCACCCATTGCATGCCCCTTTGCTGCAAAGGACTGCGGCGGAAAGGGGCATATTTACAAGGTGGCGTTAAGCCACGTTCAGTGGCTTAGCGCCACCTTGTAAATATGGGAAATGGCGCAAGGCCACTGGAGCTTCAAAAAAAGTGATGCTCCGGTGGCAATAGGGCCTTTTCATATGTCCTACAGTTTCTATGTGGTATGGGTTACAGCCGTGATAGTGCTTGTGTGCCTCTAGCTGAGCACAGTCGACCAGCTGGTTCAAGGAAACCTTGCACTGTGGAGTGCTTGGGGTACTGTCTTTTTAATCTTGGTTTAATTAATTCTTAGATTGCGCACAGAGTGGGTCACTTGTTAAACCTTAGTTTCTCTACTTTTAGCACATTTATCATTGCAACCCATTCAAGTTAATCTAGGTGGATTATTTTGCCATTGCTTTTAAAATTCTCATCATAATACCTTATCGGTCGGAAAGCATACAACTGCTACAATATATTAACTAAGGGATGAGAGAAAAACTAGCATTGTTGTGAAAATATAGTCAAAGTGACCTAATAATTGAGGAGCTAAATCCTGAATTGTTAACCCCTTCGATGCTCATGACGAGCTCAGCTCGTCATGCTGCGCGGTCGGCCTGTGCGCATGACGAGCTGAGCTCGTCACGACCACACCCGCGATCGGAATGTCCAGCACCTGGGCGGAATTCCGATCGCGGCGAAGCGGTTAATGGAACACCTTCACAAAAACCTATTGGAATTTATTTATGAGTTAGAACCTACGGTGAACAAAGGAAGCAAGAAGATCAAACATGCAAACCTATGGTTCTCAACTGAACTAGCCTCAGTGAAATTGATAACCCACCAGTTAGTATGACCATGAGGGTTGATGAGTTTTAAAGAACAGTCCAAAAAGTACAAGGAAATAATTAAATCTGCAAAGAAGAAAAAAATATTCTGCTAGATTAGCTAAATCTGTAAATTCATCAAAAGAGATTTGTCTTATAGTAGATGAATTACAGAATCCTTAAGCTGTTTTAGTAACTCCACCTGCTTCAGCAACCGTTTGTTATATTCTGGCCTCTTTCTTTGGAGATAGGAGCAATAATATTCATAGGAAGATTCTACAGAAGCAAGTGAAGATCCCTAGACCAATATAAGAAAGGATATCACCACACCAGTTAAAATGCAGAAAGGATGTAGTAAATTACCCTGGAAGAATTACCACCGTAAAAGAGGCTTTTTCTACCAATCCCCCTTCTGGTTCACCTAATGACTCAACTCCTGCAAAGTGGCTTAAATCATTATTTCTTTTAATTCCAAAGCTCTTTGCCTCCTTAGCAAGCTTATCGACCTGGAGGATCGCAGCAGGTGGGACAATGTCAGTTTTTTCGGCTTTCCAGAATCAGTGGAGGGCCCTGACGCCAAATCCTTTCTTAGGGATACCCTACCCAAGTTCACAGGTCTCTTTTTTATCCTCCGCTGGAGATGCAACGTGCCCATTGTATCGCCCCGCCGCGTCGGGACCCCTCGGCACGTCCTTGGCCCCTCATTGCTTGTTTCTTGAGACATGAGCAAGCCCAACAACTGCGGCTAGCTCCAATGGTCCGTTCGCCCACGGGGGTCATGAAATACACATTGCAGCAGACTTCTCCAGGGAAACCAATGATCGGCGCAAGGCTTTTCTCTCCTGCCGACCCCGCCTTCTCCAACTAGACATAAAGTATGGCCTCTTCAAACCCGTTGGATTCCGGATCACCAAGGATGGCACTTCGAAGGAATTCTTTGACCCAGAAGACCTGCACCTTTTCCTGGATAGACTTTTCACACGGGGCATAAATACTTCCTCCTCCTCAGCTGAGGCGGCCCATACCCCAGCACCCTCACTCACCACTTCTGGCAGAAGCTGGCAAACCAACAGTGGATCCTGGCAGACCCCGACAGAGCGGTGCGCTCCCATGGCGACAAAGTACAGGCTCTTTGAGCAGCAGTAGTGGGCATGTGATGCTGCCTTGCACCCGGCGTAGCTGAACCTGCTGCTGCGGAGTTGAAGGGATCAATGACAGCCAGACAGCTGAGTATCACTATGCCTGTCTTGAACTATTCCTTATTGGATTGTTTAGACTGTTATTCTGCTTGCTATTCCTGTTACATATACGCTATATACTTTGCGACCCACTCTCATTCTGTCCTGACCCCCCGTGGATGCCCTGCTAACCTCCTCCACGTGCTATGCAGGGCGGGTAACAAGGGGCACCATCTGCTTCTGGGCTACCGCGGATAAGGGGGGCCAGGGAACCACTTGCCTCTCCACCCCCTGGAGCCTTAGCTCTCTGTCCCCCCTTAGACAATGCCCAGGACTCCCTCTCTTCCGCTCTCCCCCTCTACGTCCTCCGTGGACACCGTATTCCCCCAGCCATCCATGCTTACCCCTGCTTGTTCATTATCTATCATGCCATGCCTCTGCTATGGGGCCCTCTCGACGGACCGTCTCGGCAAGCTTAGACCTGCGGTACAAGTGTTCCCAGCAGCAGTTCCTACCGACTCCCTTCCTCCCTGCCTTCCCCTTTCACCCTCCTACCACCTGTGTATTAGGCATCAGCGGCCATCCTTCCTCCCACACCGACTGGTGTTCTAGGGTATCCTCCCCTGCGTGCCCGGTGGAATTCCCACCCTTTCCCCTTCTCTTCCCTTCTCACCCCCCCTTTTTTCTTCCCCCTCTGCCTACCTGTGCAGCGCCTCATCCTTTCGTCCCCCACTCCTCCCTTCTCCGCTACCTGTTGCTCCCACCTGCTTTAGTCCTTCCCCATCCTCTTATCCAGATCTGACCCCCTCCCTGTTCTTGCCTTACCACATTAGCCCCACTGTTGTTAGTGCCACATCACTGCATACCCTAGTCCCTGCGCCCCCGAACTCGCCTTAGCATCGCCCCTCCTTTTTTCTCTTTTTCCATATCTGGCTATCCAGCCCCTTCCCTGCGGCCCTACATGGATGCGGGACCCCGGACTGCCTGCACCTGCACCGGCTATGTGTGTTTCCCATCCACTTCGCATCCTCTCTTGGAATGTCAACGGCCTCACGCACTACATCAAACAGAAAAAAGTACCCTCTTATCTTCAGACGAAAAGGGCAGATGTGACTTTGTTACAAGAGACTCACCTGAATGCCCTGGAATCCGACAAGGTGCATCGAGACTGGGTGGGCAGGGTGAAACACAGCAGCGTAGCAGTAGCGCCATCCACTGATGGCCGGTCATTCCGCAAATGAGGAGTCACAATCCTTATTTGAAAATCATTGCCTGTCACCGTTACGAAAACAGGGTCCAATCCTGATGGCAGGTACGCGTTTGCCAAACTGCGTCCAGGGGACAGTTCCCTTTGTGTGGGTTCCATATGCACACCGACTGGGGCAAAATGCTCCTTCTTCCTTTATTTGAACCATTTGCTTGTAGCGATTGGGGCTTCACAGTACGTTACTGGTGGAGACTGTAATCTCGTCTGGGACGCTGTCCTGGACAGAACAGGTCCCCTGGATAAAGACAATGATGCAGACAGAGCCCTGCTGGGTGACGTGGGCCTCAGATCATGTATTGGTGGATCACTAGTGCCTCAGCCACCCATCGGATACAGGGTATACTTTTGTTTCGTCTGTCCATGGCACGCTCTCCAGATTGGAATACTTCCTCATCTCCCAGAAAACCGTGGAAATCGTCAGAGAGTCTCGGATCTTGGAGGCGGCATTATCTGACCACTCCCTGGTCCTCCTGTCCCTCGATGCCGGCTTGGCCTCCCTGGGCCGCAAACCATGGCACATGAATATACAACAATACTGCACCCCACATAGCAAATCCCAACTGAAAGCTCATGTCTCCACGTACCTGTTGGACAACAAAAGCTCAGTGGACTCTCACAGAGTACTCGGGGCCGCTGCAAAGGCAACAATTAGGGGACAACTTATGGGAGTCGCGGCCGTGGCCAATAAGTAGGCAACCACACGCGAGACGGAGCTGGAGAGGGAATAGCTTCCCTTACCCGCCTATACTCCACTCATCCCACTTTTCCCCATCGCCGATGTCTGGAACAGGCTCGTATGGCCCCTAACAGAGTTTTCACCTCCAAGGCCGAGTACGTGCTGCAACGCCTGAAGGGACGACACTATGGGGGTAAAAGGCAGTATGACTGCTGGTGGCCAAACTGTAGCAACGAGAGGCTGCCATGGCCATTCCTGTCATACACTCAGCAAAAGGGGAGATTCTTACCTGCCCCCGGAAATTGTGAATGAGTTTGCCTAGTTTTACAAGAAGCTGTATACCCCAGGGGAACTGGCTGACGCGGACCGTGTGGCTGCCTTTTTGAGGGGAGTGGACCTCCCCTGCCTGTCGGACAAGGGCCGGGAGCACCTAGCGGAGGAGATCAGTAAGGAGGAGATAGCGCTTGCCATCTCCAAACTGCCCTATCACAAGGCCCCGGGTGAGGGCAGCTTCCCCGCAGAATTCTACAGATGGTCAGGCAAGGAGGTGGTTGACACCCTCCATGCCGCCTTTCGGGAGGTGGAGCAGACGACTTCCCTAGGATCCCTCTCCAACAATGCAGTGATCGTGGTTCTACCTAAACCTGGGAGAGACCCTCTCCTGTGTGGCAGTTATAGGCCCATCTCTTTGCTAAACTGTAAGATTATAATGCTGGCCAGCGTCTTGACAACGTGCCTGGGCAAGGTCATCCCCTCCCTGATTCACCACACGCAGGTTGGCTTTGTGCCGGGCCACTCCTCCAGGAACCACTTCTGCATCCTGGCCCACACCCTTTGAAAGGCCAAGGACCTTCCAGTTGATGCGATGGCCCTCTCCCTAGATGCCAAAAAGGCATTCAATGATATTGAATGGGACTAGCTCTTTGCCACCATGGAACGATTTGGCCTGGGAGACCAATTCATTGCCAATGTGCGACTGCTGTATGATTGTCCAACAGCCCAAGTAAATTGCGGGGGTTCCTCTCAGACCCTTTCCCGATCCAGAGGGGCACCCACCAGAGATGTCCTCTCCCCCCCCTTTTGTTTCTCCTGGCTATGGAACCCCTGGACTCTACAATTCGTAATACACCCAGTATTGTGGGTGTCACCCTCAAGGACAGCTTCTCCAAAATCTATCTTTATGCGGACATTGTCCTGCTTGCTCTAACGGACCTCAACTGCTCACTTCGGGCCCTGCTGGAAATCATCGATGGCTTCACGGCCCTGTCTGGTTACAAGGTGAACTGGGACAAGAGCGAGGCCCTCCCACTCTCGGCTGGTACCTCAAAGGCAGCCATCCATGGCTACCCTTTTCTTCGCAGGCCTCACGTCTCAAATACCTAGGGATCCTGGTCAACAGGGTCTTAGAGGGGATGGTCTCGGATAACCTGGACCCATTGCTGGCCCAGATGAAACGGGACTTCGAAAAGTGGTCTCACCTGGGGTTCTCCATGTGGGGAAGAGTGCAAGCAGTAAGGATGATCACGATGCTGCGCTTTACCTACAGGCTAGATATACTCCCAATATTGGTGCCTTTGTCCATGCTATGCCTCATCGACTCCCAGATCAGGTCCTTTATGTGGGGGTCCTCGAGACCACGACTGAATGTGTCCAAACTCATGGCACGCCGTTCCTGCGGAGGCCTGGGACTCCCGTCTGTAGAGCACTACGCCTTGGCTCGGCAACTCTCACAATTGGCATACCTACTCCCAGGTATCCCAGACCTACTGCACTGGATCCACATTGAATTATCATTACTCTCTGGAGGCAAGGGTCTTGACCTTCTCTATTGTGTCTGTGCCCTCCAGCCACACCTCTTGCATCCTGTACTACGTGCCATGCACAAGGCCTGGATGCGCACCCACTACCTATTCAGGGAATACCCAAGACTACATGAGAAAGCACCTCTGTGGGGCAATGATGGTCTGTGCATTGGTGGTCGGACACTCTGCTGGACCCATTGGAGAGAGGCAGGCATACGCACCTTGGACCAAATCCTGCTTGCTGGAGACCTAAAACCATTCTCTCAGCTGAGGGAGGAGTTCGGCCTCCACCGTGGCAAACCTGGTGTTACATGCAATTGCAGCACTGCCTGAGGCGCTGCTTGGGTCCTCGCCTGTGGTCCTTACAATCCTCACCTCTGGTGAGCTATCTGAATGTGTGGTGACGCCATAGGGGAGTGATGTCAGGACTGTACGATGCTCTCTCAAGCCACCTTTTCTCACAACCTCTTTTACGTAATCTTCACACCAAATGGCAAACCTGCTTACAGACCTCTCGTGAGGACAAATATTGGGCGGACATCCTGGAAGCTCTGGACAAGGGCACACGAGAGGCCCGCTTAAAGTTCTGTATTTTCAAAACGCTCCACAGTTGGCATTGGTCACTAACAAAACTGAACAAGGCAGGACTCCTTCCCCACGCAAACTGCTGGTGGTGCGCAAACCCCCACTGCTACATAGATCACATCATCTGCAAGTACTCTTCTATTCAACCCTTCTGGTCGCATATTAGAACAGTCCTGGGTGCATCCATGCCATTGCGTCTCCCTCTCAATCCCTCCGTCATCCTCCTCCACAACATAGGGGATTCTCTGTATCTCTCCCACCCACAGTGCCGCCTCCGCCATACGGCCTAGCTACAGCTAAGATATGTATCCTCCGCCAGTGGAGGTCACCCGTACTCCCATCCCAGGAAAGACTGGACGGTGGCAATGATCCAAACTGCTTCGCACGAGTGTGTCATTTACAACTTACAGGACCAGGTTGAGCTATTTATGCAGACGTGGACTCAGGGATGAGGCCTCTAACGGGCACACTACCCCAGGACCTCTACCCCTTGAATTGCACAAACGGCCCTCGCTGTATCTCCGGGTGGTCGCTGCCTCTCCCCTTCCTCTCACTACCCGTGCAATGATGACTCCCCCCATGCCATGCCCCACCTCGTTTCTCCTCCGTCCCTCGGTTCCCCCCTCCCCTCATGGCTTCCCTTCCCTTTCTTTCCTTTTCCTCTTTCTTCTTCTTTCTCTCTTTCTCCCCCCTCCGACCCCTCTCTATCCTCTCCCCTGCTTTCCTTCTGCTTCCCTCCTTAGCCCCTCCAGAATCCTTTCCCGTCCCCACCACGCCCCCTCCTTAACGTTCATCTCATCTCATCTCACCCCTCCTGCCCTCACTCACCCCTCTCACTCACTCCCCCAGACATGCAGGCTCACAGGTCTGTGAGACACTCTCCCTCCACACCCATTCCACCCGTTACACCTTTGGTCAAGAGTCCCCCCACATCCCCTTAGCAGTAGGCATGGGAACTACTTGAACTGATAATGGGGGAGCTACCCTTCTCCTCGTCGTGGTCCAGGACTCCCTCCAGCCCTGCTGTCTGCAATACCCAGCCACTGGAGACGTTATCCTCCTCCCCGCCACACCTCTTTGCAGGGATTGTCTTCCTGCACACCTACCCCCTCCAACCCCCATTCGAGGGTCCTTGGTCCAATGGACCCTCAACTTATGCCTCCTGGAGGACAGGCCTACACTGGGGTGGTGGGTTATTCCTGGATACTAGTTTCACTTGGACTTCGATTCCCTCCATACCCCCCCCTTAGTGAACTGTATTGCATTGCATTGCATTGTTCAGTACTTCTACACTTTGATCTCATACTGTGTTCATGTTGTATGCCTTTGTTTCACTCAATAAAAAATTACAACACATAAAAAATAAAAACAAAAAAAGGCATCTAATACCCAAGGGAATTGGAAATGGAGCAGAATTCCCTTACCACCCATTTCCTTTCCAACCAGATATCAGTACGTGGCACAACCACCAGGATTGGCTTGCCTGTGAGATACCCTCTATGTGCAGTGGCCATGAAGTGGAATGCAGCTAGTGTTTTGATATATGCATGGATGGCTGGGGAGTGGGCTGTAGGTGAAGTGAGCATCTGCTCCCAGTCTGTAAAGATGTCAAGAATTACATTTGGAGAGAAGAGGTATTTAGCTATTAGTGCTTCCCTGGCATCCCAAACATGTGGATCCTCTGCCCATATATCATCTTTCTTCTCTTCAAGTTGTTCCTCAAATTGAGAGGTTAAGCAACAAAGACATTCAGCAACACTGTGAAAAAAAAGCTTTTCTGTGGCTTGCTTTCTTATGTGGGAAGACTTTACGTTATTGGTTGATGATGTAGTGATTGTCACCTGATTATGGGTGTGGTGAAGACCTAACAGTTAATTCCCCCACCCCTTGCATTAGTAAGTGGGTTGAATGTGAATGAAGGCTTAATCCTCTGTGTTCTACACCAGTCCTACAAATTTTTACTCTTAGCTATTTTGGACCACCAAAATATCTATTAAGAGCTGCTATTGTTTTAGTTATTTCATGATGTCCAGCCATCTTAGAGTCATGAATCCAAACAATAGATTGTTGTTTTAGTTGCTCTGAAGGTAAATACTAAATATCTTCAATCCATTGTCTTATTTCTGTGAGGCTAAGCATCTATAAGATTGACAGATTCTCTTCACTCAACAAGACAGCTCCCTTTGTTGTCGACGAATCCAGTTTTCCGCTAGCTATAAGTTTTCTAACTGTATTGTTACTAGTATATAATTCTTGAAAATCCTAGATTTATCATTTCCATAAAATGTCCAGATTTACCACAATGCCTACACAATATTTGCGCATATACACTTCCTTTTCTTCCTTTGTCAAAGGACCCTCCAGCATTAAAAATTGTATTGGTTCACCAGACCTTCTAAGCAGTTGTGCTCTTCTAAAGCTGGTCTAGCTATGAAAACCTTGGTCATGATTTTATTCATTTCTGAGTCTTGCTCAGCTACACAATGATCTAACTGTACAGCTAAATCTGTCAGTTCAGCCAATCATAACCGGTTCAGCTAGAGTAGAGCTTTTTTATCTTCTGGCCAACCTTTTGCCAGGCCCAAACCTTCAATTTTAATGCATATGCCACCCCTAGGGTACGCCCGAAATAGCCGATATGACAGGATGCAGTGCATTTAAGAAGTTGGACATGTACTTTTAAGTTTACATGTGATGGCAATGAAAAACTGTTACATTTGTTTTTCACTACTGCAAGGCCTACCTCCTCATAGAATAACATTGGGTTACCTTATTACATTTAGTAAGTGATAACTGTCAACTGGGAGCATGTAGGAATGTTCAGTTTTGTGTCTAAAACATTGTAAGTTAAAGCGCTCTTGAATGGTAAAGTTAGGTTTTAAGTCACAATTCTGAAAATGCCACTTTTAGAAAGTTGACATTTTCATGTCCCAACATTTTGATACCTGCAGCCTGTATCCTGGGTTTCATGACTAGGTATAGTTGGCAGTTGGCCATTGTGTATTGCTCCCAGGCAGTACTTATCGGGGGAATTGGTGTTGGCAGAATAGGCCTTCTCTGACTTGATAGGGGTACAGAGCTGTCACCTACAAATCATTGAGGGTGAGAATGAAAGGGGATAAGAAGGAAAGTGGTGAAAGAATAGAATAGATGCTAAGAGACAGCGCAATCACATCTTGGACGAGCCCATCATCCTGAGGCTATAATAAATCCTTCCAGGGAGTGCTTCAATTGTAAAGCATTAGGTGTATTCATTCAACAGCTGACAGACAATTTTCTGAATGCAGGAGACATCTTGAAAACAAAGTTTCCTCACTAAAGGAAACCCACTATGCATAATAAACACCTACTTGAAGTATTATGACAATAAAGGATGTTATGGTCTATGATATCCATTATTTATGTGCAACAGAATGGTACAAAAATATTTTATCCAAAATACAAATTGTTAAGTACTATGGTACATTTGCATACATATGTAGCTCAAACAGTAATTTTTTATCTGTGTTGGTACTTTTAGTTTCATGATGGAATGTGCTGCTTAGATGAGCATTCCAGCTCTTAGCACAAGCCGTGCATAGCTGTCATGTTTTCAGATTGCTTCTGTGTGACATTTTTATGGTTTCAGTTGGCGTAGGATTCTACTGTCAAATATGTAACACTTTGAAGGGACACCTTCTCACAAGTAAACAAAAGTAATGACCACTATTTGATTACCTCCCTGTGAGTTGTATGCTAGCGTATTCAGCTATATCACGCAACAAAAATCATTGCCTAACTCAAACTAGTGCTGTGTAGTTCCTAGGAATCCCGGGACCTGCGCGTTTTGGATGACCTAAACTGATGGCTTGGTGTCGTGAACGCATCCGGACACCCCCATTGGATATGTCAGCCGTTAGACCAGTTAGCTCTACAGTGCCACTACCAGCCCCCTGTATCTTACAGTGGTGTTGGTAGTTTCAGGCAACCACTGAACATGACAACTCTGATTCCTTAGGGATCGTGGAAAACAGTACAGTACTTTTCGCTCAGTCTCTCGTGCTCACTTATTCTCAGAAAATACACAGGATGGCGAATAGGACGTTTCAAAAAGTATTTATTGATCGAGCGTCAGCCTTGTGTAAAACATATTTGCTGCGACAATCAGGAGACAGAAGCATACGAAAGAGATTGCTAGTACTAATATAGGGCCCGATTCACAGAACTAACTTAAGACAAAATCCTAAACTTACTACCATTTTGGTATTCACAGAAGGCACTTACTTACTCATTTTGATTAACTTACTCATTTTGAGTAACTTACTCATTTTGGTATTCACAGAAGGCACTTACTCATTGATGAGTAAGTGCCTTCTGTGAATACCAAAATGAGTAACTTACTCATTTTGAGTAACTTACTCGTTTTGAGTAACTTACTCATTTTGGTATTCACAGAAGGCACTTACTCATCAATGAATAAGTGCCTTCTGTGAATACCAAAATGAGTAAGTTACTCAAAATGAGTAAGTTACTCAAAATGAGTAAGTAAGTGTCTTCTGTGAATACCAAAATGAGTAAGTGCCTTCTGTGAATACCAAAATGTTAGTAAGTTTAGGATTTTGTCTTAAGTTAGTTCTGTGAATCGGGCCCGAAGTAAATAGTAGATACATTTCTACCATAGTTCTCATAAGATGAACATAAGCAGTTCAGATAAAAACAGTAGCACTTGAATACTCCTAAAATGCATGCCCTAAGTAATTTGCCTAAATGTACCTAGCCTAGATCTGTATGTGTAGCATGTATATGCGTATATGTATGTATGTATGTAGCCAAGAAATCCCTACGGAAGAACCAGCCCCCTCACCTGATGGTTGAGAATGAAGGACCCCGTCTCTGCTTCGAGGATGACACCCCACAAGGGATGTCCGACCACTGCGTGTCGAAGATTCAGCTTGCAGTACCTCGTGTCAGCTTGGAAGGAATTCTCCTCTAATTTGCAGGTGGGAATAAGGGTCTTATATACTAGAGTGCTCAGTCCAGGTTTCTTCTAGAATTGATATGTTTTTAAAACAATCATAAATGCTTTGAAAACAATCATAAATGTTTTTAAAACAATCATAAATGTTTTCCCAAACAAATGCGATCATGCACAGCTGGCTGTTGGCCAAGGATGGAAAAAAAGCGGTGACCCTTATACAGAGTAATTATGCTGTGCCTAAGGACATGTTTATGTAGTCAGGTACAGGGATTAGGATAGAATACTAAGAGCTGGTGTCGAAGAGACAGGAGCAAGCCACTAGGTAAAAGGTCACCTGTTTCAGAACCGTTATTGTCATGTGGATGTGACAATGTATGCAAAAAGGGGTATACATGACAGGACTAGCCTAAAGGACATGACATTAGACCTATTAGCGTCGCTAATGCTTGTTAGCAAGTATCAGATCAGTGAGTAATAACAATGATTGATAGTAATTAGAACTGAAAATGTTTACATTCTGAGAACATTAAACTGTAAATTTGAACATTACAATGCCTGTGGAAAGGGTAGCGGTCTTTGGAGCTTATCAATTACTCCTGTTCTTCACTTTGCACTTTCATCTGCAATTTATCACTCTGTTAGCCACTTACTCAATTTTTCTCCTCGCATTTTTCTGTTCTGAAATCTTTCATCTGCATAGCTCACACATCATGTCCTTCCACTTTGTCATTGTCTTTTCACTCTGTCTTCCTTGTGTCTACCTTTTCCCCTTTCCAACACAAACACACACACACATGCACACACACACAATTTTCTTTTTGTTAATATGGTGCTGTCAGTATTTCGACAGCTATGTTCCACCTTCACACTTCTTTACATAAATTGGTAATTACAACTAGCACATATGTGGCTATGTGTTCTTTGTAGAGAGGCTACAGACTTGATGTGCATGTAATTGAAACAACGTTGACCCACTGACAGACACTGTGAGAACCTTTCACTGACTTCAGCCTCAGCTCCAAATCTCTCAACTGTGCCTTACCATGCACACTCACCCATTACCTCAACTTACACAGACATATAGAGGGAACTCAATCATGGTATCCACTGACTAAGAATAACATGTTGCATAAAACCATTACAGAAACACACCATTTGCAAAAAGCATTTACTCTTAGGGAAATGTAATTAAAGACTGCATTAAGAACATGAGTTACCTTAAAGAAAGGGGTTACTATTGTTTTGTGTATTCTGTCGAGACCAATAGTTAAATGAGTATGTGGTTTGAACATGCTTTGAGTTACCAACCGGCATTGTGAAAGCTGTCACTGTCTTAATCTTCGGCTCCAGAGCTATCAATCATGTTCCTTCAGGCACACTCACCTGTAACCTGAACTTACCAAGATGTATACAGGAGACTCAATCCACAGTTCATGCACTGTACAAACATCCCACGTTGCATGCAAATAGACTACAGACACATTATTCAGCAAAAGCATATACACTTAGGGAATCTAAGACAAAGTGAAACATGAACTATAAACTGGAATGCATCATTCACATGGATTAAGTGTCGAGAAATCGATCTGGCTGAGAGTTGCAGCTGCAGTCTGGGTGCAAAGGATGGGCTGCTGCTATGAGACTGTTTTTTCAGAGTCAGAGTCTCAGACTTGTGGCTTGAGTAGAGCACTGAGAGCTTCAAACTTCCCTTATCTCATGGCACAGAATACTAAACTGGGCACTAGTTCCAGGAGTAGCGTGCATCTTCAAAAGATTCTCTCAAGAGCTGCATGCTGCTCAGTCTGTGTGTCTATTGAGAGATATTGTGATGATGCTTCCTGGACATGCCAGACACATTAAATTGATCCTGTCTGTCCCAGAACAGGTCTCCATGGAAACCACAGTCACCCCTTTTGAGCAAATGACCCTAATGCGTCGTTGCCCCCATTTGTTGATGAATTCTATTCCTATTTATTTTTACTCTGCACACTGGGGCACTGTGCACAATGCCCAACAAATGTGCTCTGACCCCTAAAGCATGTAGAAATTATCTAATCCTTGATTGGCTTATTCAACTTTTTATATGATATCATAGTACATGGTGCATAAATACACCCATGGCATGAAAAGTTACATTTCACCTGTGAACTGGACTACTTATTGTGCTGTCTACTAATGTGGCAAAGGAAAACATGGCTTCAGGCCTACAATTGTAACATGACTATGGCAGTGTAAAAACATTCCTTTTAAATATTAGTAAGTAAGTCCTTTTTAAGCCTTGAAGCCCTCTAGGTAAGGTGTGTGATATTTAAAAATGGTGTGGTAAATTAATACTACTTTGAGAGGCCCAGGGAAGGGGGGGCCACACGGCCCACCCTTCCAAAAATAAATGTTTGCTGGGCCCCGGGGATGGGGTCCCCCAGGGCCGAAATCAGCCTGGGGAGGGGGGCCCCACAGCCCCCTTTCCCTGTAAAAAACAAAACAAAAGGAAAGTCCTAGCCCCGGGGGATGGGGTCCCCGGACCGTAATCAACCTCAGGAGGGGGGCCTCGCGCCCCCCTCCTTTTGAATAATAAAAATAATGGGTCAGGTCCCGGGGGATGGGGTCCCCTGGGCCCAAAAGGCTGAAGAGAAGGGGGACCACACAGCCCCCCTTCCTAAAATAAAATTTAAAAAATAGCAAGTCGCTGGAGGCCAACTACCTCTCCTGTTACCTCCACTAAGTCCCACACAGTGGGATTGCTAAGAGGTCTTCAAAGGCCACGCCCCCCCCTTTCTCCACCACTCTGCAAATGTGCCTCCTGGCACAGTACTGGTTGGGGATGAAGTCCACTTTGCTCCTGAGCGACTTTGGGGGTCAAGAAGCCCTTCAGGTACCTCCTGTAAGTCCTACGCAGCGGTATTCCTGAGTGCTGGTTGGAAACCCAGCCCCCTTTCTCCACCACTCGGCAAACGCGACTACCAGTTAAAGAGGCATTTGTAATGTAATAGGTCTCGCATTTGCAAGAGTTAGAGCTATTGGCGTTGTAAATCTAAAAGTTTTTTACTCATGTTTATTGGAGTGGAGTGGATGTACTTTGTGTGTAGTGAAATAATGTGGTATGTTGTGCAGTGAAATTATGTGGATAGAAAGTATGTGGTATTTAGTGTATAGGAATTATGTAGAGTGGGATTATGTGTTATGGAGAGTAATTATGTGGTAGGGTATTCTGTGTTGTGGAGTGGTAACCTCAGGTTTAGTCTTCCTCATTTCCATAAAAGCTAAATTATGAACTCAATGAGACAAAAAAAAGAAGGAATCACTGAGGAGTACTTCTGGACCTAGTCAGAGGTATGAGCAGGGCCACTGGAATTATGCGACTGTTTGGCTGCACCGACTTTCGCACAATTATACATTTTCTGCATTAGCCACATAATCCATCATCTGCTGCCTAATCTGCAGATTTGAACAAAAAAAGCCTTGTTTTTAGTTCAAACGGCTCAAACGTTACCAAAAATGCAGCGACAAGTGTTACAGCGTGGTGGAAGGTCCTTTGCAAACCTGGAATGATTACCTGTTACTTATTGCTAAATTTGGGTGTTAAATTGATACTAATGATGTGCAAGCCACTATTGCTTCTTTCTGCGCCTCTCTTGCCTCTTTCTGCATTTCTGTTGCTTCCTTCTGCACCTTTCTTTCTTTTTCTGCACTTCTCTTGCCTCTTTCTGCAAATCATATCTACTTTCTGCACCTCTTTTGCCTCTTTCTGCACCTCTGTTGCCTCTTTCTGCACCTCACTTGCTCCTTTGTGCACCCCTCTTGCCTCTTTCTGCACCTCTCTTGCCTCTTTCTGCACCCCTCTTCCCTCTTTCTGCACCTCTGTTCCTTCTTTCTGCACTTCTTTTGTTTCTTTCTGCAACTCTCTTGCTTCTTTCTGCACACATCTTGCTTCTTTCTGCACCCCTTGTGACTCTTTCACACCCCTCTTCCCTCTTTCTGCACCTCTCTTGCCTCTTTCTGCACCTTTGTTCCTTCTTTCTGCACTTCATTGGTTTCTTTCTGCACCTCTCTTGTTTCTTTCTATATCCCTCTTGCCTCTTTCTCCAGCCCACTTCCCCCTTTCTGCGTGTCTGTTGCTTCTTTATGCATTTCTCTTCCTTCTTTCTGCATCTCTCTTGCTTCTTTCTGCACCCCTCGTGCCTCTTTCTGGACCCCTCATCCCTCTTTCTGCACTCCTCTTGCCTCTTACTGCACTCCTCTTCCCTCTTTCTGCACCCCTCCTCCCTTTTTCTGCACCTCTGCTCCTTCTTTCTGCACTTTTTTTGTTTCTTTCTGCACCTCTCTTGCTTCTTTCTGCACCCCTCTTGCTTCTTTCTCCACCCCTCTTCCCCCTTTCTGCATCTCTGTTGCTTCTTTCTCTACTTCTCTTGTCTCTTTCTCCACCCCTCTTCCCTCTTTATGCACCTCTGTTACTTCTTTCTGCACCTCTCTTGCTTCTTTCTGCACCCCTCGTACCTCTTTCATACCCCTCTTCCCGCACCCCTCTTGCCTCTTTCTGCACCTCTGTTCCTTTTTTCTGCAGTTCTTTTGGTTCTATCTGCACCTGCCACTTCTTTCTGCACCCCTTTTGCCTCTTTCTGTACCCCTCTTCCATCTTTCTACACCGCTCTTGCCTCTTTCTGCACACCTGTTCCTTCTTTCTGCACTTCTTCTGTTTCTTTCTGCAGCTCTCTTGCTTCTTTCTGCACCCCCTTGCCTCTTTCTCCACCCATCCACCCTCTTTCTGCACCCCTGTTGCCTATTTCTGCACCTCTGTTCTTTCTGTCTATACTTCTTTTGTTTCTTTCTGCACACCTCTTGCTTTTTTCTGCACCCCCTTGCCTCTTTCTCTACCGTCTTCCCTCTTTTTGCACCCCTCTTGCCTCTTTCTGCACCTCTGTTGCTTCTTTCTGCACTACTCTTGCTTCTTTCTGCACCTCTCTTGCTTCTTTCTGTACCACTCGTGCTTCTTTCTGCATCCCTCTTCCCTCTTTCTGCACCTCTCTTGCTTCTTTCTGCACCTCTGTTGCTTCTTTCTGCACCTCTGTTCCTTCTTTCTGTACTTCTATTGTTTCTTTCTGCACCTCTCACTTCTTTCTGCACCCCTTTTGCCTCTTTCTGCACCCCTCTTCCTGCACCCCTCTTGCCTCTTTCTGCACCTCTGTTCCTTCTTTCTGCACTTCTGTTTCTTTCTGCAGCTCTCGTGCCTCTTTCACACCCCTCTTCCCGCACCCCTCTTGCCTCTTTCTACACCTCTGTTCCTTCTTTCTGTACTTCTTTTGTTTCTTTCTGCACCTCTCACTTCTTTCTGCATGCCTCTTGCTTCTTTCTGCACCCCTTTTGCCTCTTTCTGCAACCCTCTTCCCTCTTTCTGCACCCCTCTTCCTTCTTTCTGCACTTCTTCTATTTATTTCTGTAGCTCTCTTGCTTCTTTCTGCACCCCTTTGCCTCTTTCTGCACACCTGATCCTTCTTTCTGCACTTCTTCTGTTTCTTTCTGAAGCTCTTTTGCTTCTTTCTGCACCCCCTTGCCTCTTTCTCCACCCATCCACCCTCTTTCTGCACCCCTGTTGCCTATTTCTGCACCTCTGTTCTTTCTGTCTATACTTCTTTTGTTTCTTTCTGCACACCTCTTGCTTTTTCTCCACCCCCTTGCCTCTTTCTCTACCGTCTTCCCTCTTTTTGTACCCCTCTTGCCTCTTTCTGCACCTCTGTTGCTTCTTTCTGCACTACTCTTGCTTCTTTCTGCACCTCTCTTGCTTCTTTCTGCACCACTCGTGCTTCTTTCTGCATCCCTCTTCCCTCTTTCTGCACCTCTCTTGCTTCTTTCTGCACCTCTGTTGCTTCTTTCTGCACCTCTGTTCCTTCTTTCTGCACTTCTATTGTTTCTTTCTGAACCTCTCACTTTTTTCTGCATCCCTTTTGCCTCTTTCTGCATCCCTCTTCCTGCACCCCTCTTGCCTCTTTCTGCACCTCTGTTCCTTCTTTCTGCACTTCTGTTTCTTTCTGCAGCTCTCGTGCCTCTTTCACACCCCTCTTCCCGCACCCCTCTTGCCTCTTTCTGCACCTCTGTTCCTTCTTTCTGCACTTCTTTTGTTTCTTTCTGCACCGCTCACTTCTTTCTGCAGGCCTCTTGCTTCTTTCTGCACCCCTTTTGCCTCTTCCTTCACCCCTCTTCCCTCTTTCTGCACCCCTCTTCCTTCTTTCTGCACTTCTTCTGTTTATTTCTGTAGCTCTCTTGCTTCTTTCTGCACCCCTTTGCCTCTTTCTCCACCCATCCACCTTCTTTCTGCACCCCTGTTGCCTCTTTCTGCACCCCTGTTGCCTCTTTCTGCACCTCTGTTCTTTCTTTCTGCACTTCTTTTGTTTCTTTCTGTACATCTCTTGCTTCTTTCTGTACCCCACGTGCCTCTTTCTGCACCCCTCTTCCCTCTTTTTACAACCCTCTTGCCTCTTTCTGCACCTCTGTTGCTTCTTTCTGCTCTCCTCTTGCTTCCTTCTGCACTCCTCCTGCCTCTTTCACACCCCTCTTTCCTCTTCATGCACCCCTCTTGCCTCTTTCTGCACCTCTGTTCCTTCTTTCTGCACTTCTTTTCTCTCTTTCTGCACCTCTCTTGCTTCTTTCTGCATCCCTCTTGCCTCTTTCTCCAGCCCTCTTCCTCTATTTTTATCTCTGTTGCTTCTTTCTGCACTTCGCTTGCCTCTTTCTCCACCCCTCATCTGTATTTCTGCACCTCTGTTGTTTCTTTCTGCACTTCTCTTGCTGATTTCTATCCTCTCTTGCTTCTTTCTGCACACCTTGTGCCTCTTTCTGCACCCCTCTTCCCTCATCCTGAACCCCTCTTGCCTCTTTCTGCACCTCTGTTCCTTCTTTCCGTACTTTTTTGTTTCTTTCTGCACGAGTATTGCTTCTTTCTGCACTCCTCGTGTCTCTTTCTACACCCCTCGTCCCTCTTTTTGCACCCCTCTTCCCTCTTTCTGCACCTCTGTTGCTTCTTTCTGCACTACTCTTGCTTCTTTCTACACCTCTCTTGCTTCTTTCCGCACCACTCGTGCTTTTTTCTGCACCCCTCTTCCCTCTTTCTGCACCCCTCTTGTCTCTTTCTGCACCTCTGTTCCTTCTTCCTGCACTTCTTCTGTTTCTTTCTGTACCTTTCTTGCTTCTTTCTGCACCCCTCTTGCCACTTTCTCACCCGTCTTCCCCCTTTTTTATATCTGTTGCTTCTTTCTGCACCCCTCTTGCCTCTTTCTCCACCCCTCTTCCCCCTTTCTGCACCTCTGTTGCTTCTTTCTGCACTTCTCTTGCTTATTTCTGCACCTCTGTCCCTTCTTTCTGCAACCCTTGTGCCTCTTTCTGCACCCCTCTTCCCTCTTTCTGCACCCCTCTTGCCTCTTTCTGCACCTCTGTTCCTTCTTTCTGCAGCACTCTTGCTTCTTTCTGCATGCCTCTTGCTTCTTTCTGTACCCCTCGTGCCTCTTTCACACCACTCTTCCCTCTTTCTGCACCCCTCTTGCATCTTTCCGTACCTCTGTTCCTTCTTTCTTCACTTCTTTTGTTTATTTCTGCACCTCTCTTGTTTCTTTCTGTATCCCTCTTGCCTCTTTCTCCACCCCACTTCCCCCATTCTGTATCTCTTTTGCTCCTTTGTGCATTTCTCTTGCTTCTTTCTGCATCTCTCTTGCTTCTTTCTGTACCCCTCGTGCCTCTTTCTGCACCCGTCATCCCTCTTTCTGCACTCCTCTTGCCTCTTTCTGCACCACTCTTCCCTGTTTCTGCAACCCTCCTGCCTCTTTCTGCACCTGTGTTCCTTCTTTCTGAACTTCTTTTGTTTCTTTCTGCATCTCTGTTGCTTCTTTCTGCAGTTCTCTTGTCTCTTTCTCCACCCCTCTTCACTCTTTCTGCACCTCTGTTGCTTCTTTCTGCACGTCTCTTGCTTCTTTCTGCAACCCTCGTGCCTCTTTCACACCCCTCTTCCCACCCCCTCTTGCCTCTTTCTGCACCTCTGTTCCTTCTTTCTGAACTTCTTTTGTTTCTTTCTGCACCTCTCACTTCTTTCTGCACCCCTTTTGCCTCTTTCTGCACCCTTCTTCCCTCTTTCTGCACCGCTCTTGCCTCTTTATGCACCTCTGTTCCTTCTTTCTGCACTTCTTCTGTTTCTTTCTGCAGCTCTCTTGCTTCATTCTGCACCCCTTGCCTCTTTCTCCACCCATCCACCCTCTTTCTGCACCCCTGTTGCCTCTTTCTGCACCTCTGTTCTTTATTTCTGCACTTCTTTTGTTTCTTTCTGCACATCTCTTGCTTCTTTCTGCACTCCATGTGCCTTGTTCTGCACCCCTCTTCCCTCTTTTTGCATCCTCTTGCCTCTTTCTGCACCTCTGTTGCTTCTTTCTGCACTCCTCTTGCTTCTTTATGCACTCCTTGTACCTCTTTCACACCCCTCTTCCCTCTTCGTGCACCCCTCTTGCCTCTTTCTGCACCTCTGTTCCTTCTTTCTGCACTTCTTTTCTTTCTTCATGCACCTCAGTTACTTCTTTCTGCACCCCTCTTGCTTCTTTCTCCACCCCTCTTACCCTTTTTTTATCTCTGTTGCTTCTTTCTGCACTTCGGTTGCCTCTTTCTCCGCCCCTCATCCGTCTTTCTGCACCTCTGTTGCTTCTTTGTGCACTTCTCTTGCTGATTTCTACACCTCTCGTGCTTCTTTCTGCACCCCTCGTGCCTCTTTCTGCACCCCTCTTGCCTCTTTCTACACCTCTGTTCCTTCTTTCTGTACTTCTTTTGTTTCTTTCTGCACGTGTCTTCCTTCTTTCTGCACCCCTCGTGCCTCTTTCTGCACCCCTCTACCCTCTTTTTGCACCCCTCTTGCCTCTTTCTGCACCTCTGTTCCTTCTTTCTATACTTTTGTTTCTTTCTACACCTCTATTGCTTCTTTCTGCACCACTCGTGCTTCTTTCTGCACCCCTCTTCCTTCTTTCAGCACCCCTCTTGCCTCTTTCTGCCCCTCTGTTCCTTCTTTCTATACTTTTGTTTCTTTCTGCACCTCTCTTTCTTCTTACTGCACCCCTCTTGCCACTTTCTCTACCCCTGTTCCACCTATTTGCATCTCTGTTGCTTCTTTCTGCACTTCTGTTGCCTCTTTCTCCACCCCTCATCCCTCTTTCTGCCCCTCTGTTGCTTCTTTCTACACTTCTCTTGCTTCTTTCTGCACCTCTGTCCCTTCTTTCTGCAGCCCTTGTGCCTCTTTCTGCACCCATCTTCCCTCTTTCTGCATACATCTGTTCTTTCTTTCTGCACTTCTTTTGTTTCTTTCTGCAACTCTCTTGCTTCTTTCTGCACCCCTCTTGCCTCTTTCCCCACCCCTCTTTCCCCTTTTTTATCTCTGTTGTTTCTTTCTGCACTTCGCTTGCCTCTTTCTCTGCCCCTCATCCGTCTCTCCGCACCTCTGTTGCTTCTTTCTGCACTTCTCTTGCTTATTTCTGCACATCTCTTGCTTCTTTCTACAACCCTCTTGCCTCTTTCTCCACCCCTCTTCCCTATTTTTTCATCTTTGTTGCTTCTTTTTGCACTTCGCTTGCCTCTTTCTCCGCCCCTCATTTTTCTTTCTGCACCTCTGTTGCTTCTTTCTGCACTTCTCTTGCTTATTTCTACACCTCTCTTGCTTCTTTCTGCACCTCTCTTGCCTCTTTCTGCAACCTTCTTCCCTCTTTCTGCACCTCTCGCCTCCTTTTGCACCTCTCTTGCCTCTTTCTGCACACACAGGGCTACTTTTAAACTGACCTCAGGCTCAGCAGTGTACACATGCAAGTGCAGAAAAGGGCTGCTGGCCTCTAAACTGCCATGCCCTATTATATGCCAGGGACTTAGAGGTAGTTTTAATCCCCCTGCCCTATTATTTACTAGGGCCTTACAGGGGAGGTCATGCCAATCACAGGGGTACCCCAACCCATAGTGTACCCTAGTGTATGTAGGTGTTTTCACTGTATTCTAAGTGTATTTCACAATAGCACTGGCTCCGTGCCTGGTTAGACAGAGCCCAGGGTCAGTCAGAGTCAGTTACCACCAGTATCAGTCATCAAAAAGTTGGGGGGTGCCCAGGGCACAGAATGACTTTGCAACAAGGCCTCTTTCTGCACTTCTGTTGGTTCTTTCTGCATATCTCTTGCTTCTTTCTGCACCTTTCTTCCTCTTTCTGGACTTCTGTTGCATCTTTCTGCATTTCTCTTGCGTCTTTCTGCGCCTTTCTTCCTCTTTCTGCACATGTCCTACCTCTGTAGGCATAGTTAGAAATTAGCATTTAAAAAAACCTTAGAAATTCACTGAAAAAACCATTGGTTTCAGGGACGTTATAGTTAGAAATTAGCATTTAAAAAACCATAGAAATTCACTGAAAAAACCACAGGTTTCAGGGATGTTATAGTTAGTTGGAATTTCACTTGTACAAAATCAGAGAAATTCAGCCGTTATAGTTAATTGAGCTAAGTATAACTCGCGCCCCCGCAATGCACTGCTGATGGCATCACATATTACATCACTCATGACATGGTCAGTGACATCACTGATGACATCACGTTTGACATCTCAAATGACATCACTGATGACATCACTGTTGACATCATCAATGTGATAATCCGATGCACCTCCTCACACCCTAATATAACCTTTGATACACCCAGTCTAAAATACAGACTACCATTCTTGAAACCATAGACACACCAATACCAGTACGTACATACCCACTCACTGATTCCTAGGTCTACACACATCCACTCACTCACCCATACAGTCACTCATACATGCAGTCACTCATCAATACAGCCACTATCATAGGCACTCATATACCCAAACAGACACTCACACACCACCACTCACCCATAGAGTTACTCACACAGCTAGTCAGTCATGCAAAGAATCAATCACACTCCCATTTACTCACCTATACAGTTATACACACACCACCTTACTTATTCATACAGATACTAACACATACGTACTCTCTTATACAATCACTGACACAAGCACACACTCATCCACACAGCCACTCTCACAATCACTCACTCTCACATATAGTCATTTATATACTCCAACACTCACATATACTGCCTTTCACATATGTAGTTACTCACACATGTACCACTGAGACATCCATTCACTCACCAACATAGCCATTCACACACTCACCCACCCATACAGCCCCTCACAGTTGTACTCTTGAACCCATACACCCAGTGAATCACCCACTCACACATCCATGCAGGGAGTCACACACACCCCACCCACCCACACAGACACTCAGGCACCCATGCAGATACTCAGACAACCAATCAATAACACATATAGACACTCATGTAGCTACTCACCAACCCATGTAGCCGCTTACACACCAACAGACAGACTGATACAGACATTCACACAGTTTAGTCACTTACCCATGCATCCAGTAAGACACATTTAATCACTCACTTATACAGTCAGTCACGCACCTACTAAATCATCCATTCAGACAGTCATACACCCACTCATTCTTCAATACACCTTGGCCTATATATAAATAAAACATATTTAAACTTTACAGAAACACACAGACACTGGATGATGTCATCAGTGATGCCATCAGTGATGCCATTTGAGATGTCATCAGTGATGTCATCAGTGATGTCACTGACCATGTCATGAGTGATGTAATATGTGATGTCATCATTAGTGCATTGCGGGGCGCGAGTTATACTTAGCTCAACTAACTATAACGGCTGAATTTCTCTGGTTTTGTACGAGTGAAATGTCCAACTACCTATAACGTCCCTGAAACCTGTGGTTTTTTCTGTGAATATATATATATATATCAATGTGTGTGTGAGCAAGGCAGGGGATCCTGTCGAAATGCCTAACAGCACAGCAACTAAGTGAATAAAGTGGAAACCTTAACTAAATTTGCGGTGTCGGTGTCCGGTTTCATGAGGAGAACTGGTGTTTGATTTGGATATATATATATATATATAACCAAACAAACAGGTTACCCCCAGTGAGGATGCCCTCCCAGAGGGCTGACTTCTAAAATGAGGGCTCCAACAGAGTCAGCTTTCAGCAATCCATCCGCATAACACAAGGCTCTACGCGTTTCGGGCTTTGGCCCTTGTTCACGAGCCCAACAGAACTGGATAACACGGCCTCCATTACGTAGAACACCTGCTTTTAATATCAGAGTTCCGCCCCTGTGGGCGTATACTCCCGCCTCCATCGGCGTAAACCAATGATGCATTATGGTATTAGCAGTCTCTAGGTAAAAATACAATACCCATGTGGGTGGTGCCGTGGTCTTTAATATCGTGAAATCAAATCACCCCAGTGGGTTGGTGAAGAGTTAAAAAACTGAGTCTGTTGCATCCAATATGCCACTCATAAAGAACCCTCCGCTCCTGAATTAGCACCGAGTCCTCAAGGTGCTCAGGATCTGCTACTCCGCGGCGGTTCATCCTCGTGACCGGGTATGGCCGCTTAAATCCAAACAAACAGGTTACCCCCAGTGAGGATGCCCTCCCAGAGGGCTGACTTCTAAAATGAGGGCTCCAACAGAGTCAGCTTTCAGCAATCCATCCGCATAACACAAGGCTCTACGCGTTTCGGGCTTTCGCCCTTTTTCACGAGTCCAACAGAACTGGATAACACGGCCTCCATTACGTAGAACACCTGCTTTTAATATCAGAGTTCCGCCCCTGTGGGCGTATACTCCCGCCTCCATCGGCGTAAACCAATGATGCATTATGGTATTAGCAGTCCAGTGGGTGTTGCATCCAATATGCCACTCATAAAGAACCCTCCGCTCCTGAATTAGCACCGAGTCCTCAAGGTGCTCAGGATCTGCTACTCCGCGGCGGTTATATATATTGGGTCTGCTCTTGCCGTTTGTTCTTGGAGTACTGGAGTACTGGGCTTGTTTGCAGCTATATATATATATATATATATATATATATATATATATATATATATATATATATATATATTTGGATATATATATATATATGGTCATGTGATCAAGGCCGAGAGAGGCCGAAACGCGTCAAGGCGAAAATGGTGGCAAAATAAATTAATTCATGCACGAAATTGAGGTCTCGCAGTCTGTTTTTCCCAGAGGAAGGGAAGTGAGAAGGAACGGCGTTGTGGGATATATATATATATATATATATATATATATATATATATATATATATATATATATTGGATATATATATATATATATCCAAATCAAGCACCAGTTCTCCTCATGAAACCGGACACCGACACTGCAAATTCAGTTAAGGTTTCCACTTTATTCACTTAGTTGCTGTGCTGTTAGGCGTTTCGACAGGATCCCCTGCCTTGCTCACACACACATTGAGCTCCACTATTCTCTTTTTGTTGGGAGTCACTGGTCACATGACACAACTAACATAGACAACATACTGTCATCCTACAATCAATGCATTTTCAATGCAAAAATACATCTCTAATAGCGATGCTTCACAAGTATCACATTTCTCATTTTACAATTGCTTAATTTCATTTCATTTAAACATACATATTAGAATTGATATTTTTCTTTTTCTTATTTACTTTTTCACTTTTTTTCCTCATTTTCTTTGTTGACAATATTTCAATTTTTTAATTTTTTTAATTAATACTTATTGTAAATCAAAACCATTCAAATAGAGGGTGACCTTTGTACTGTTGTTCGTTAGAACCTATACTTTATCAGTACCTAAACATAAACTAAACTGAAGTAATTCTGTACCCATTAGTCATTAATGTGCATCTTATGCTGTTGGCCCTACAATGGCAATTGCCCTGTTCGAATTTTATTCAGAAGTGTGAGAGTTCTCCATTATGTCAAAGTGGACCAAATTACACACATATCGGGCCACAGACTCTTAACACGGGAAGGGTCATATCGCTCTCTATATCTCATCCCCAATGTCAAAATCATCAAAAAGCCCGTTTAATTAGTGCAATCTCACAAGATAAAGTGCAAGCGCTTTAGTGCAACTTAACCCTGTGTCCTTTGCCCTTCGGTTGTATGCAAATCCTTAACATATAAAGTGCAAGTGCATTAGTGCAATTTGTCTCGAACCTTTCGCCCTACTGTAATGGTCCAGTTTGTAACGCTAAAGTGCTTGTGCATTTCCTTGGTTCAAAGTGCAAATGCTCTTATGTGCTCTAACATGGATTTCTTACTCAAAGGTTATCAATTAAAAGGCCATTTGACTGGCCCACCTTGGAGCGTGCAGGGACAGAAATGTATCCTCCATCCAAATTATGGTTTGTACCAAAGAGTACCAGTGCCTTTTAAAGTGCAAGTGCTATTGCTCATGAAAGTGCTAGTGCTAGAGAAAAATGTTAATTTCCTATTACAGCAGTCTGGAGAAAATTTTCTAAATGTCAGTTACATTAGACAGTATATACATTTATTACATGACTAGTTCCTCTATCCTATTGACAATGTATCTCTACTGGTCCCGCTTCACCTATACATAGTACAAAATGTGGATGGCTTTCCTACCCGTGAGATATCAATCCTTCCTTACACAGGGGGGGCCGAATAAAACCAAAAAGTTAAAAACGTTTCTGAAATTCTGAATGTTTCTAATAGCATTGATTTTCTACCATAAAATTCTTATGTCTTTCACACTGGGAGTTGGCGGTAGAGGGGTCCTGCCCCTCTAAAGGTGGACATGCATGTCTTCTTCGGAGTTGAGTCCCTGCAGGATTTTGGTGTCCAACAAAAGTATATATCGTGACTCTTGTCTAACTTTCATTTCTCTGTTACCCCCTCGCCTATTTCCTGGGACTGAGTAGATCACATAATAAAAGAGCTTGTTTATATCCCCCCCCATGAACCTCATTAATATGCCTGGCTACGAGGTAGGTTCTATCTTTGTTTTTTATAGCCCTCAGTTGCTGAATGATTCTCCCATGTACCATGTGTATGGTGCTTCCCACGTAGAGTTGGAGCACGTGCATTGAAGAATGTAAACCACATGGTCAATCGTACAATTAAAGAAGCGTGGTATCTTCCAAGGTTTCTTCAACAATGGCGATTGGATCTCTTTCCTGTTAATGCCATGTTGACATGCCATGCATTTCAAGCATTTGTTAAAACCTGGATTGGCTTTTAGCCACCCTTCTGTTTCTACAACCTCTGGGCTGCTCACTACCAGTTGTTGCCTCATAGATTTCGCCCTTCTGAAAGTTAAGAGCGGCCTGTGTGAAGCACTGTTGCCTATAGTGGGATCATTCCTCACTAGGTGCCAATGCCTATTCATGCAATCTCTCACTTTGACATGGTAGGCATTGTACCCAGTGATCATTCTGATTTCATCCTTCTGCGTGACTGCTCATCTGGCTTCTGCCTTCTCTGGTAATAAAATCGATTCTCTTGTGATTCCCTCCACTTTATTGTGGGCCTGATTTAGGACTAGTTGGCTGCATCCTCTCTCCCTGAATCTTTGTGTCAGTCCTACCTGGGCCTCTTTTAGTGAGGACAGCTCACTGCAGTTCCTCTTCTTGAGGGGATGCTCCGCATATGGTATACTGAATTTGAGTTTTTGCGGATGGAAACTGTCTGAGTGCAAAATTGAATTCCCTGCCGTTGGTTTCCTGTAGGTGCGTGTGTGTATGCTCTCATTATTTGCATATACTTCTAGGTCTAAAAAGTACGCCAGAGATTCACTGATGTTACCAGTGAATTTTAGATTTAGGGAATTGACATTTTGTGCCAATACAAATTCATTGGCCTTTTCCCGGGAGCCCCTCCAAAGATTAAACAGATCGTCTATGAAGCGTGACCAGACTACAATAGTCTCACTCCATTCTGTTGCATAATTGACCCTGAGCACCTGCTCCTCCCACCATATTTTTTTATGTATGAATTTCTCAGGAACTACTGAACTGATTTACACCATTTAAAAAAAGGTCGCTTTATGAACCAAGAGCTACCTTTTTGCCAAATTTGGTGTAATTCCGTTCAGCAAAGCAGAATTGCTTTTGGGCAAGGGGAGCTGCACGTTAGCAGCTCCTCTTGCTCAAAAGCAATGCCGGCTCCCGCAGGAGGCTGGGAGCCGGCAGGGACCGTGGGGTCATTGGGGCTCCCCCCACAGTCCCCAACGCTGAGGCCAGGCCCCGGGGGATGGGGACCTCAGGGCCAAAAGTGGCCCTGGGAAGGGGGCCATGTGGCCCCCCTTCCATATAATTTAATTAAATATTTTTTTTATTAGAAAAGAAGCAATGCCCCGGGGGATGGGGTCCCCGGGACCATTATTGGCCTGAGGAGGGGGGCCACGCGGTCCCCCTCCTTATTTTTTTTTTTTTTTTTTTAAATAGTGACAGGCCTCAGGGGATGGGGTACCCGGGGCGAATAGCGAATAATGGAAGTGGGCGTTTTTTTTTTCTTTCGAGTTTGGAGTCGCGACCCCAACGCAGCTCTCAGCGCGGCCCCCCCTTGTAACGTCGCATTGGATTCGCGAGTTCATGTTAAATAAATAATTAAGTAGTATATAATTTAGAAGGTACTGTGTTATTTGTGAAGTTGCTTTAAAGAGTTACTGTGATTGAAGTTAATGACAAGATTACAATTGATAGAGTTGTTAAAAATATATAAAATTAATAAGTAAACTTGAAAAGTGTATTGTGTTGTAGTACATTGAATTCATGATTTTGCAGATGCGCGTCGGGTGCGCAAATCCACAAAAAAATAAAAAAAAATATTTATGTGTAAAAAAAAGTGTATATTCACTATTATGTTATAGGGTGGCTCTAAAAAGAGCCCTTGTTTTCATTATGAGTTTGTTGTAGCTACATGTAAGTGTGGATGTACAGCTTTAGGTTGTTGAGAAAGACTCTGAGGCATATTCTCAAGGACTCATCGCCGAGTTAGCGGCACTTTATCGCAGCCAAAGTGGCGATAAATCCATCACACCATTCACAAGCAGGTGCTAACAGCCGATGTCACCAGTATACCCGCGATAGCAGCCGCAAAAAACATCGCCACGGATGACACCGGCAACTAACGCTAATGATATGCAGAGTAGGCGTTCCCGTGCAAAAACCCGCGAAAACACCACTCCGCAACATTCTCAATGACCAGCCAGATCGGCGATAAGATTCAAAAACATGCGATAAGGCACGTTAGCAGCATGGATTTAACACCTGCTCCTACCTGGTGCTAAGTCGGACGACAACCTGCACCATAAAAGGGAGCCCAGCCCACAGCCACACCAGAAGAACAACAGATGCCATGGAGCTACTGATCATGCAGCTCGGAGCCCCAAGAGGGCCACAACACCCACCGCCACCACCACCAGGATCCCCACCCCCCCAGGACACCCCCAGGACTACCACAGAGGCAGCGCAGACAAAGACGCCGGACCTTCCGAAAACGCACCAGTCTCGGAGACTTAACGCCGGAGGAAGTCATTGCCCACTACAGGCTCAAAAGGACAACCATCCTCCGCATCCTGACCCTCATTGCCCACAGGCTGACGGTACCAACACAGTGGAGAACCAACATCCCTCCACAGACAAAGCTGCTGGCCGTGCTGCACCTGTTGGCCTCTGGGACCTTCCAACCAACAACTGCCATAGTCGGAGGAGTCTCACAGCCAGCCCTGTCAAAGTTCCTCACACCTGTCTTGGATGCCATCATCAGCTTGCTACCCCAGCAACTTTACTTCCCACACACTGCGCAGGAACAGCTGGAGATCAAGCAAGGCTTCTACGCCATAGCTGGCTTCCCGCATGTGTTGGGGGCAATCGACTGCACACATGTACTCCTCGTGCCCCCTGCCGACACTGCACACAATTACCGCAACAGGAAACACACGCATTCCATCAATGTGAAGGCAATAGTGGACCACCGGGGACTCTTCACCAATGTCGTCGCCAACTACCCAGGCAGTGTGCATGATTCCTTCATCTTCCGACAGTCCATCATCAACCAGCGCTTTCAGGATGGCACCAATGGAAATGCACTGCTCGTCGGTAAGTAACAACTGAACACACCACACACCTCAACTCCACCAACATACAACTCACAACTCTGGGAATGCACACGTCACAAAATCACATACAACATGACAACCAAGATCCCCACATTCCAGACACGACAACACAACTTACTGTGGCAACCTGGGCTAGCCATGTACACAAGCCATCAATGGCATGGCACCTCAGCCACACAATAGCAGAATGTGGGGAGAGGTGGGAACCAGGCATGTGCGAAGGAGGCAAGTGACCAATGAATGTGAATGTACACAATGCCAAGTATGGCGTGGATGTGCTGGACAGACTGCAGTATGCAGACCACAGACATTTCCATGTCGACATACACTGCTGGTGTCTGCAGTGTACTGGACAGTGGACGCAACCATGTTACCGCAGCCAGTGGGGAAGAAAGCAGAAATGTAGTTTATTACGTCCCCCCTGTAAGCGTGAGCGGAGTGGGCTGGCCCGGCGTACGCCAGGCCAGCGTAGGGGTGTGAATAAAAAGCCTGTTACTCTGGGCGTGGTTCTCTTCCAGAATGGCCAACGTGTCTGCCAGGGCGGCGCCTCTCACCCCGCCATGAGGCCAATGCCGTGAGTGGCGGTGCCTGCGATCCTGTGCGCCTGCTGAACCCCAGGCCGCTGGTCCCAAGACCCGTCTTGCCGGCCCCGCCGCACCCAGGCCTCACTGCTCACCTGCCGACACCGGAGTGTGTCAAAGAGGGACCACCACGTGCCGGTGCAAGCTCCAAGCCCGAGGCCCACGACCATGGCAGCCTCCTCAGACCATCTCGGCCTCCGTGACACAGGCCCCCAGTACTTCTTTCTCATTGACGTACTCCACCGCTGCCTCCGGCCTACACTGCGGTCCAGTAGGTCACACATTTGGAACTGAGTCTTGATTATACAATGGCAGAGTACACATGTTTATGGCAGATTTTATATCACCGTACTCCCTTCGATGTGGTGCCACCAACTCTGTGCATAGCATTCCAACGACACTTGTCTGTGGGCCCTTGCTGACTACTGCCTTCGGCCTACACTGCGGCCCAGCACAGCGGGGTCACCTGTGTACTGCCTACACTGCGGTCCAGCAGGTCTCACACCAATCCAATCCAGTCCGGACCAGGCAGGGCACGGCATCATCGCAGGCTGCACACACGCTCAGCTCTGGTGCTTCTACCTCCGTCAACCACAAATCATCACCACATGACATTCCAAAGTCATGTGTGAGAGTACCAAGAGGAGCTGCCTGAACAGCGGTTGGCTCGCGCTGACCGCTGCCTCCGGCCTACACTGCAGTCAAGTAGGTCACACATTTGGAACTGAGTCTTGATTTTTCAATGGCAGAGTCCATATCATTGTACGCAAGGAGAGGAGTAAGAGGAAGACGCGGTTCAGTCCGGATGAAAAAAGGATCCTCGTTTCGGAGGTGACCGAACACTACCAACAACTGCTCTGGTGCCACTAACTATGTGCATCGCAAGCCAAGGACACGTGGCTGGGGGCCCCTGCTGACCGCTGCCTCCGGCCTACACTACGGTCAAGTAGGTCACACATTTGGAACCGAGTCTTGATTTATTTACGGCAGAGTTTATACCATTGTACAGGCATCATCGCAGACTGCATCCCCTTTCAGCTCTGGTGCCACTGACTCCGTGCCCCGAAATTCATGGACACTCTCTGGTTGAACTTTGGTGGCGTCTGAGTCTATGGCCTGGGGGTTGTCTTCATAATCATGTAGCTGATACTGACTTGGTATCACAAATGAGTCTGTAGCATTCATCTCCTCCATATTGCCTGTGTCTGGTTGGTACTGCCCTCTGTATCATGCCCTGGAAGATTACCTTCCACTGTCCCCCAAAACCCTCCGCGACATTCACCTTGGACATCGACGAGGACCCGCTCAGCTCTCGTGGCCCTACCTCAGTGCACCGGTAGTCACCGTCCCGTGGCGGTGTTCCATGTGCCGGCCGCTGTGCATCCGGGGCCACTGACTCCGTGCAGCTCAAGTCATGGACCCTTGCTGTTTGAACTTTGAACTTCTGATTGTCTGATCACTGTTGTAGTTGTTGCCAGCACCAACCACTCCTTGAGGGCTGGCTCACACTCAGCCCACACCCATCCAGCACAGGCGTCACTGGACATGTGACCCTGGCAATAAAAGGGGCCGGGCGCACGTGCCCGTAGCCAGTTCCACAAACTATCTAAGTGTGTCCGTGTGGTCATTGTGTATGCATGAGGGCCCCGGACCCTACCACATTGCATTGTGCTGTGTACAGCGGATGCAACCATGTCACCTCAGGCAGTGGGTGAGACCTGGGACATGTAGCTGTGTCGTACCCCACTGTAGGCGTTGCCGGAGTGGGCTGGTGTACCACAGTCCAGCATAGGGGTGTGGATGATCACCCCCGGGGCTCTGGGCGTGGTTAAGTGTTGGGCTTGCAAATGAAGTACCTAATGCGTGTGTCTTTGTTGTAGTGTCGCAATGGACAAAGTTGCAATGTAACATGCCCCCAGAGTGCGGGCTCGGCCGAAGGGATAAATGAATGAGCGCAAGCCCGCTCGGGGTCCGGGATCATACATGCCAACTGTTGTGTGTGTATCGCTATTGCCGCAGCATAAGCCAAAGGTCTTGCCTCGACCGCATCGTGGGTTCAGCCAGCCATGAACTCTACATCTGTGTCTGCCCTATCCTTACCATAGGCCTACACACACGTGGCCGCCCACCTTCAATGCACAACATCACAGTTTCGTTGTCAGGCTTGTGGACATGCGCAGACAGGCATGACAATGGTGTGCCCTAGGAGTGCAAGTGATGCAACCACGCAGCGCACACAAGTAATTAGGCTCGGGGGGAGGGAGGAGCAGCAGTGAGGCTACCTAATACACATCGATGGCGCTCATTTGCTACAAGCAGTACATGTCAAACAGGAATCACTATGACACACATATCACACGTCAATCAACTAGTGAGCCTGCCAACACATCATGCAGAACCAACTATTGACTCATGTCTCTCTGCACTATCACAGGTGATCAAGGATATGCACTCTGCCCTTGGATGATGACACCCCTCCGAGCCCCGAACACACAGGCCCAGAGGCAGTACAATGCGGTCCACAAATGCACCAGGGGCATCGTGGAACGCACATTTGGCGTGTTGAAGTCACGTTTCAGGTGCCTGGACATCACAGGTGGGAGGCTCCTGTACAGCCCAGATATTGTGTGCAAGATGATCATTGCATGTTGTGTGTTGCACAACATATATGTACGCACCAATGCCCCATGGTTACAAGTGTCAGATGCACCGGACGAAGATGAGGAAGATGAGGCAGGTGGACCACACCCCACTGCAGCTGCAGCAGGAATAGCCCGTAGGAACAACATCACTGACAATTTCTTCACATGAGGACGTCACATTGTGACAGTCCTTAGCAATCATGAGACAGTACAAAATGACCACAGGCACAGCATGTGCAAATAAATTCATTTCAACACACATTCCCTGAGTTTCTGTATGTGTGCTGCAGTGTGGCACGGGGAACAGGGACATGATTCAGAGTCATTGTGGGTGTGCAGTGTGCTCTACTTAATTGTGCATGTGTGCCATTGTGCCCATCTCCCCCCGTTCCCCCAGTCCCTGGTCGGTACTCACCCTGTTGATGTTGTGTCAGGTCATGTTGAGCAGTGTGCTGATCCCCGACTCCTGGCACCGTATCCCAACTGATGACTGTGGCCACCATTTTCTCAATGTCATCCAGCTCCTGGTGTGCCGCTGGTCCCCCACCTCCAATCTGTGTTGCTGCTTTCATGTTGGCATCGAGTTTCTTCTTGGTTTTGCCCTTCACATCATTCCAGTGCCTCTTGACCTTTTCCATTGTCCTCCTCGACACTCCGACTGCATTCACGTTGTTCACGATGTGCTGCCATATTTCCGTTTGTGTTGCCAATGACACAGCGGAGGTGACGAACAGTTATTGGTAGTGTTCTGTCACCTCCGTGACGATGATCCGGTTTTCCTGTGGACTGAACCCCGTCTTCCTCTTCCTCTTCTCCTTGCCCTTCCCCAGCCCCAGGGTTCCTGGCTGATCGTCTGTAGGGCTTGTGGGGTTCGCGTTGTCCTCTGCACTCGGTCCGGGTGCGTCCATGGTGCTACGCAGTTACATTTTTTTCTCTTTCTTTTTTTCTCTGCTTTTACAGTGCATTTTCCACCATTTTCTCAATGTCATCCAGCTCCTGGTGTGCCGCTGGTCCCCCACCTCCAATCTGTGTTGCTGCTTTCATGTTGGCATCGAGTTTCTTCTTGGTTTTGCCCTTCACATCATTCCAGTGCCTCTTGACCTTTTCCATTGTCCTCCTCGACACTCCGACTGCATTCACGTTGTTCACGATGTGCTGCCATATTTCCGTTTGTGTTGCCAATGACACAGCGGAGGTGACGAACAGTTATTGGTAGTGTTCTGTCACCTCCGTGACGATGATCCGGTTTTCCTGTGGACTGAACCCCGTCTTCCTCTTCCTCTTCTCCTTGCCCTTCCCCAGCCCCAGGGTTCCTGGCTGATCGTCTGTAGGGCTTGTGGGGTTCGCGTTGTCCTCTGCACTCGGTCCGGGTGCGTCCATGGTGCTACGCAGTTACATTTTTTTCTCTTTCTTTTTTTCTCTGCTTTTACAGTGCATTTTCCGCATGTCGCGTGGGAATCGCAGGCCTGTCGCTGGTTATCGCTGATTTTTGTTTCTCGATTTGGGACATCGCAACTTTTTTAGCGTTCGTGTTTTGCATTTTTTCGCGTCGCGTTAATTTTAACGCGGGCATTTGTCACGTTATTGTGAGACTATCGCATGGTGCCGCCGGGTTGAGAATACTGCGTTAACACAGTGTTATTTTCCCGCGATAGACTGCAATGTGAGAAGTTGCGCTAAGCGAATTTGGCGTTAGTTAACACACGTTCTTGAGAATATCCCCCTCTGTTTCCTTGATCTGGAAAGTGTACTCCATCATTTCTGTAGATGTCATCCATATCAAAACGTAGATTGTTGTTATAGATGGAGCCCATCCTATGGTCTCTGAGGTAAGCAGAAACAGCTTTATTGACATTTTTTCTAGCTTTCTCAATCTGTGGACAGAATTGATTTGACCACTTCCATTTCTGTCTTTGGCATATATTAGAGTATACAAAGACAGTTTGAGGTAATAGCAACATCAATTGTGCAAAGGTGTCCTTCATTAGCATTTCCAGACCTTCCCTAGTCAATGTGCCTAGGTCATTGCCACCACAGTGCACAATCATGAGGTCAGGGGGTTGGAGATGCAAAAGGTTTTAACCAAAGGCATCAATTGGTGCCACTTTAATCCTCTCTGTGCAATCCATTTAATATCCACATTTTGCAAAGCTAGGTCTTTGTCAACACCTCTGCGTTCAGCATACCTTTTGCACCAGAAAACATAGCTGTGTCCAACAATCCATACTGTAAGCATCTTGAAGGTTTGTCTGGAAGTAATGAAAAGATGTCTGTAGCTGAGGTAGTCAGTTGGTAGAATGAGAGGTATCTAAAATGGTGGACAAGATGCTGTTTTTTAAAAAGTAGAGATTGATTGGCTGTTTAAGAAAATTGTACACTCAAAAATAGGATGCATGTTACTTTCTTTAAAAAGCGTGTTCATTATTGGTTATTAAAAAATGTTTGAAAGGTACAGTAGAAAGGATAAGCTCATATTTTGCAAAAGTCAACCACACCTGCTGTTTGCATTTGTAACCTTGTGTGCTGAACTTGAAATTATGGAGAACTTGTGACCTGTTTGTTCAGTTGAATGTTCCATGAACTGTTACTATGGAAACTGGCATTAAGCAGATGGGGGAAGGGTTGAAACTTAACTGTGGACTTAAAATGTGAAATTGTAATTTATATATAAGTGATATGTTATTAAAGTATAATTTCCCAAATCAGTACTATCTTTAGAAGTGTTGTGTTGTTAAAAAATAGTGGTATTTTTATTTGTAATATATTTTTGAACTCCGTATGGATTCGCGGCTCCATCACATTGGTGCACGGTGGAGTCACGACTCCAAAAAATTCCAGAACCAGTTTGGGCACTTTTAGAAGTCAGTTGGTAAGGGTTAATATGTCTAACCAATAGAAATGTTTTCTACAATTTGAAATTATGTAGGAAGCAATGTGATTTGTTACTTACATTTATTTGTGTGGAGAAAGAGAGGGAAAGTTTGCCATTACTGGTTTTACCTTGTTGAGAGTGGTGCATTACATTGATTGTGTGCATAAGAAAATCTTTTGTGATATTTTATATTCTACAAATCAATTTGGAAGGTGAGTTATAAATTTGTGATGTGTATTATGTATTAGGTTTATTTTTAATCTTTAAAAATTATTGATGAACTGTGATGTTTGAAATATATTATTAAATGTAGAGATGTGTATTGTAGTTTGTTTTATTGTAGTTAAATGTTGTTTGAAATAGATTTTGTATAGTAATAAGTGTATATTGGAAGATGGATTAGTGATTATGGTAGTTTGTTTTAGTGTGTGGATATGTACATTTGTAGTATACTGCATAATTTTAGGTGTTGCTTTAAAATTGGAGGTGGAGTCTGTCAAGTTTTAAGGTGTGCATGGACTTCTATCTCAAGTATGTCTCTACTTGTATATGTATTTTCATGTCTTATACATTTGAAGGTGCATGATGTATAACAAAGAGGTGTTGTTGCTTTTTATGTGGTAGGCTCAAGACTGTGAGTAGTGGTGGAATGGTGAAGATGCAGCATAATAGTGTGGTTTAAAAGATGTTGACATAAGGTATTAGTGATTAGGCTTCTTTTTTTAAGTTCCTAGAGAGGTACAGTTGAAATATGCCACATAATATTTGGTGTTTGCTTGAAATTGGAAGTTTGTTCTGTGAATTTTTAAGGTTTGGATAGTGTTATGGTACAGACATATTCATGTATGCTTTTAGGAATATGGTGAGACTTTGAGTAAAGACATGTGAAGGGTACCTGCTTTGTATTTGGGTAGGTGTAACATTATAAGTAGTTGTAGAATGGTAAAGCAGCAGTCCATAAGTGAGGTTTGAGATGTTTGTGGAGATGTTATTTATTAGAGTAATTTGTATGATGTGTGGAAAGGTATATTTCATATATACCACATAATTTTCAGTGTCTGTTTGAAAATTGAAGTGTAGTCTGGGAAGTTTTGAGCTGTGGATGGTGTTGTGACTGAGCTTTGTGTCTACTTGCACATATATTATGGTATGTGTTATGCGTCTGAAGATGATAGATGTATAAAACACAGGTATATATTTATCTGTGTATTACTTTTATATATGATGCTGCTAGCAAAAGGTACAGACATATGCATACACGCTTTTAGAAATATGCGGAGACTTTCATCAAAGATAAGTGAAGGGTTGCTTTGCTGTTAGCTTTGCTCAATTAGTACTAGAATAGTGAAGCAGTAGTAGTAGAAAATATCAGGAATATGGTGAGATTTATAACAGACTCATGTGTAGCTTTTATGCTTTATTTTGAGTACGCCGAACACCCTGAGTAGTTACAGAATTTTGAAGCTGCAGTACAAAACTGTACACCATGTCATAGACCTGACTTTTGTGCTGCAGTTTCAGTATTCTGCTACTACTCAGGATGTTGCACTCCTCCAATCACTCAGGCACTACTGCAGTACTACTCCAATCACCCAGGCAGTACACATGCACTTATAAAATCACCCAGGCACTTCCTATGTACTCCTGTAATCTCCCAGATATTACCCCTGCAATCATGCAATCACCAATGCGTTAGCTATACACTGGTTTAATCACACAGGCACTATCATTGCACTCCTCTAATCACCCTGTCAGGATCTATGCACTCCTCCAATCACTTAGCCAGTGCCTATGCACTTATAAAATCACCCAGGCACTACCTTTACACTTTTCCAATCACTGAGGCACAACCACAGTATTACTCTAATCACCCAGGCAGTACCGATGCATTTATAAAATCACCCAGGCACTTTCTATGTACTCCTGTAGTCCCCCAGATATTATCTCTGAACTCATGCAATCACCAATGCATTAGCTATACACTGGTTCAATCACCCAGGCAATACCCTTGCACTCCTCCAATTACCTTTTCAGGATCTATGCACTCCTCCAATCTCTTAGCCAGTGTGCATGCCCTTATAAATTCACCCAGGCACTACCTTTACAATCCTCCAATCATTGAGGCACTACCACAATAGACCTCTAATCAGCTAGGCAGTTTCGATGCAATTATAAAATCTCCCAGGCACTTCCTATGTACTCCTATAATCCCCCAGATATTATCCCTTAACTCATGCAATCACCCAGACATTACCTATGTACTCCTCTAATTCCCCAGACATTTCCTCTGCACTCATGCACTCACCAATGCATTAGCTATACACTGCTTCAATTACCCAGGCAATACCTTTGCTCTCCTCCAATCACCCTGTCAGGCTCTACGCACTCGTCCAATCACTTAGCCAGTGCCCATGCACTTATAAAATCACCAAGGCACTATCTTTGCACTCCTCTAATCACTCAGGCATTCCCTCAGTACTCCTGCAATCACCCAAACAGTACTCATGCAGTTATAAAATCACCCACTCACTTGCTATGTACTCCAGTAATCCCCCAGATATTACCCCTGTAGTCTTGGTATCACCCAGGCACTAGTTATGTACTACCCCTGCAGTCATAGAATCATGCAGTGTCTACCTATGCACTCATGTAATAACCCACACACTACCCTTGCAGTCATAAAATTTCCCAGGCCCTACTGTTGCACTCATCTATTCACCTAGGCACTACTCAGTGACTCAACTATGCCTTCAGGTGCTATTTATACACGTATCCATGCACTCAACCTTTATGTGTGCACTCATGCAATTAGCCAGTCACTATCCATCTTCTCCTGCAATTACCCAGTGACTACCTTTGGAGTCATACAATCACCCAAGCACTACCCATGGAGTTATGCAATCACTCAGGCAGATCTATTACATGTCTCAGTTTCTAGGTTTCACTATATTCCAGAAATATTGTATATATATTTCTTTTAGATATGATGATGATTTGAAAACGTAGAGACATATGTATGCAAGCTTTTAACAATATGGAGAGACTTATAGTTGAGTCATGTAATAGTCTGCTGTTTTATATTTGGCTAGGCCCAACACTCATGTAGTTATAAAAACACCCAAGTACTACCCATGCAGTCTTCCAATGATCCAGTCACTACATATGAGGCACTAACCTTGTACTTATGTAATCACTCAGCCAGTAGTCATGTTGTTATGAAATCACCCAGGCACTACCTTTGCACTCCTTTATTCACTCAAGCACTACCTCAGTAGTCCTGCAATCACCCAAAAAGTACCCATGCACTTATAAAATCACGCAGTCACTTTCTATGTAGTCATGTAAATCCCCAGATATTACCCCTGTAGTCATACAATCACCCAGGTGTTACCTATGTACTCCTTTAATTCCCCAGACGTTACCCCTGTACTCATGCAATCACCAATGCATTAGCTATACAGTGCTTCAATCACCCAGGCACTATCCTTGCACTCTTTCAATCACGCACACACTACTCTTGTACTTATGTAATCACTCAGCCAGTACTCATGCACTTATAAAATCACCCAGTCACTATCTTTGCACTCCTGTAATCACTCAGGCAGTACCTTAGTACTTCTGTAATCACCCAGGCAGTACTCATGGACTTATAAAATCACCCACTCACTTCCTATGTACTCCAGTAATCCCCCAGATATTACCCCTGCAGTCATGCAATCACCCAGCACTAGTTATGTACTACCTCTGCAGTCATGCAATCATGCAGGCTGTACCTATGCACTCATGTAATAACCCAGGCACTACTCTTGCAGTCGTAGACTCACCCAGGTCCTACTGTTGCACTCATCTATTCACCTAGGCACTACTAAATGAGTCATCTATATCTTTAGGTGCTATTCATACACTTATCCATGCACTCAATGTTTATGTGTGCACTCATGCAATTAGCCAGTCACTATCTATCTTCTCCTGCAATTACCCAGCAACTACCTTTGGAGTCATACAATCACCCAAGCACTACGCATGGAGTTATGCAATCACTCAAGCAGATCTATTACATGTCTCAGTTTCTAGGTTTCACTATATTCCAGAAATATTGTATATATATTTCTTTTAGATATGATGATGATTTGAAAAGGTAGAGACATATGTATGCATGCTTTTAACAATATGGAGAGACTTATGGTTGAGTCATGTAATAGTCTGCTGCTTTATATTTGGCTAGGCCCAGCACTCATGCAGTTATAAAAACACCCAAGTACTACCCATGCAGTCTTCCAATGATCCAGTCACTACATATGCAGTGCTGTAATCACTCAGGCATTACTCCTGCACTCATGCAAACATCCAGGCACTACCTATGCACTCATACAACCACCAAGGTATTACCCATGTACTCTTTGAATCATGTAGCCACTACTCATGCACTTCTATAATCACTCAGGCACTAACGTTGCACTCTTTCAATCACAGAGGCACTAGCCTTGTACTTATGTAATCACTCAGCCAGTAGGCATGCTGTTATGAAATCACCCAGGCACTACCTTTGCACTCCTGTAATCATCCAGGCAGTACCTTAGTACTTCTGTAATCACACAGGCAGTGCTCATGGACTTATAGAATCACCCACTCACTTCCTATGTACTCCAGTAATCCCCCAGATATTACCCCTGCAGTCATGCAATCACCCAGGCACTAGTTATGTACTACTCCTGCAGTCATGCAATCATGCAGGCTGTACCTATGCACTCATGTAATAACCCAGGCACTACCCTTGCAGTTGTAGAATCACCCAGGTCCTACTGTTGCACTTCATCTATTCACCTAGGCACTTCTCAATGAGTCATCTATACCTTTAGGTGCTATTCATACACTTATCCATGCACTCAACGTTTATGGGTGCACTCATGCAATTAGCCAGTCACTATCCATCTTCTCCTAGAATTACCCAGTGACAACCCTTGCACTCATTCAATCACCCAATCACTACTCATGAAGTTATGCAATCAGTCAGGCAGATCTATTACATGTTTCAGTTGTAGGTTTCACTATATTCCAGAAATATTGTATACATATTTCTTTTAGATATGATGATGATTTGAAAATGTAGAGACATATGTATGCATGCTTTTAACAATATGTAGAGATTTATAGTTGAGTCATGTAATAGTGTGCAGCTTTATATTTGGCTAGGCCCAACACTCATGCAGTTATAAAAACACCCAAGTATTACCCATGCAGTCTTCCAATGATCCAGTCACTACATATGCACTGCTGTAATCACTCAGGCATTACTCCTGCACTCATGCAAACATTCAGGCACTACCTATGCACTCATAAAATCACCAAGGTATTACCCATGCACTCTTTGAATCATGTAGCCACTACTCATGCACTTATATAATCACTCAGGCACTAACGTTGCACTCTTTCAATCACAGAGGCACTAGCCTTGTACTTATGTAATCACTCTGCCAGTATACATGCTGTTATGAAATCACCCAGACACTACCTTTGCATTCATTTATTCACTTTGGCGTTACGTCAGTAGTCCTGCAATCACCCAAGAAGTACCCATGCAGTTATGAAATCACCCAGTCACTTTCTATGTAGTCATGTAAATCCCCAGATATTACTCCTGTAGTCATGCAATCACCGAGGCATTACCTGTGTACTCCTTTAATCCCCCAGACGTTACCCCTGTACTCATGCAATCACCAATACATTAGCTATTCAGTGCTTCAATCAACCAGGAACTATCCTTGCACTCTTTCAATCACGCAGGCACTGCTCTTGTACTTATGTAATCACTTAGCCAGTACTCATGCACTTATAAAATCACCCAGGCACTACCTTTGCACTCCTGTAATCACTCAGGCAGTACCTTAGTACTTCTGTAATCACCCAAGCAGTACTCATGCAGTTATAAAATCACCCACTCACTTGCTATGTACTCCAGTAATCCCCCAGATATTACCCCTGTAGTCTTGGTATCACCCAGGCACTAGTTATGTACTACCCCTGCAATCATAGAATCATGCAGTATATACCTATGCACTCATGTAATAACCCACACACTACCCTTGCAGTCATAGAATTACCCAAGCCCTACTGTTGCACTCATCTATTCACCTAGGCACTACTCATTGAGTCATCTATACCTTTAGGTGCTATTTATACACTTATCCATGCACTCAATGTTTATGTGTGCACTCATGGAATTAGCCAATCACTATCCATCTTCCCCTACAATTACCCAGTGACTACCCTTGCACGCATACAATCACCCAAGCACTACCCATGAAGTTATGCAATCACTGAGGCAGATCTATTACATGTTTCAGTTGTAAGTTTCACTATATTCCAGAAATATTGTATACATATTTCTTTTAGATATGATGATGATTTGAAAATGTAGAGACATATGTATGCATGCTTTTAACAATATGGAGAGTCATGTAATAGTCTTCTGCTTTATATTTGGCTAGGCCCAACATGCATGCAGTTATAAAAAGACCCAAGTACTACCCATGCAGTCTTCCAATGATCCAGTCACTACATTTGCACTGGTGTAATCACACAGGCATTACTCCTGCACTCATGCAAACATCCAGGCACTACCTATACACTCCTGCAATCACCAAAGTATTACCCATGCACTCTTTGACTCATGTAGCCACTACTCATGCACTTATATAATCACTCAGGCACTAAAGTTGCACTCCTTCAATCACGTAGGCACTACCCTTGTACTTATGTAATCACTCAGCCAGTAGTCATGCTGTTATGAAATCACTCAGGCACTACCTGTGCACTCCTTTATTCACTCAGGCACTACCTCATTACTCCTGCAATCATCGAAGCAGTACTCATGCACTTATAAAATTACTCACTCCCTTGCTATGTACTCCAATAATCCCCCAGATATTTCCCCTGTAGTCATGGAATCACCCAGGCACTACTTATGTACTACTTTTGCAGTCATAGAATCATGCAGTGTCTACCTATTCACTCATGTAATAACCCACACACTACCCTTGCAGTCATAGAATCAGACCAGATCCTACTGTTGCACTCATCTATTCACCTAGGCACTACTCCATGACTCGTCTATGCCTGCAGTTGCTATTAATACACTTATCCATGCACTCAACCTCTATGTGTGCACTCATGAATTAGCCAGTCACTATCCATCTTCTCCTGCAATTACCTAGCGACTACCTTTGGAGTCATATAATCACCCAAGCACTACGCATGGAGTTATGCAATCACTCATGCATATCTATTACATGTCTCAGTTTCTAGGTTTCACTATATTCCAGAAATATTGTATACATATTTCTTTTAGATATGATGATGATTTGAAAAAATAGAGACGTATGTATGCATGCTTTTAACAATATGGAGAGACGTATGGTTGAGTCATTTAATAGTCTGCTGCTTTATATTTGGCTAGGCCCAACACTCATGCAGTTATAAAAACACCCAAGTACTACCCATGCAGTCTTCCAATGATCCAGGCACTACATATGCACTGCTGCAATCACCCAGGCATTACCCCTGCACTCATGAAATCACCAGGCACTACCTATGCACTCATGTAATCACCCAGGTATTACCCATGCACGCTTTCAATCACCCAGCCACTACCCATGAACTTATATAATCTCTCAGGCACTACCCTTGCACTCCTTTAATCATGCAGGTTCTACCCTTGCACTTATGTAATCACTCAGCCAGTACTCATGCACTTATAAAATCACCCAGGCACTAACCTTTGCACTACTCCAATCCCTCAGGCATTCTCTCAGTACTCCTGCAATCACCCAAGCAGTACTCATGCAGTTATAAAATCACCCACTCATTTGCTATGTACTCCAGTAATCCTCCAGATATTACCCCTTCAGTCATGCAATAACCCAGGCACTAGTTATGTACTACCCTTGCAGTTGTAGAATCACCCAGGTCCTACTGTGGCACTCATCTATTCACCTAGGCACTACTCAATGTATTTCTTTATTTATAGATGACAATATTTGTATATAATTATTTTAATAATATTAAATAATTTTTAGAAAGATAATAAACTTTTCTTTTTTTAGATACTCTCCATAATTATTAAGAAATATTCAGTATGACAAGAAAAGTTGAAAAGAAAAGACAACAAAGAAAACAAAACTATTTAAAGGAGAGAGAAAAGCAGAAAGTAGATGAAGTACAACATGTGACGTTGAAGAAAAAGTCTTCTGGTAAGAGAACGAAAGAATTTGTTAAAAGTCTTTTAAAAAATGTTATCGATTTTCAAAATGGGAAAAAGAGAAAGAAAAGTACTACAAGCAATCAGAAGGAAAAGAAAAAAGGACAAATTAATGCAAAATCAGGTTATAGGAAAACAACCCATGTTGAAAAAAGGATGAAAGAATATAAAGACATTAGGAAGAGAATGTATAAAAGTAAAGTATTACAAAATTTATTGAAAGATTGCAAAAAATATAAAAGAAGATCAGCATTTTACAAGAAGAAAGAACAGATTGAAAGTGTAGTCGAAAAGGCTTTTGAATTGAAAAGAAAATTGTTTATATTGGTATTGAAGAGAATGAAAACATTGAATAAAACAATGCACTTTATGAAGGAGAAAAGTAAAAGAAAAAAACTGGTTAATAGAACTAACTTTTGCAAAAAAAATTCGTGTGAATGGAAGCACACTTCTAGTACTGAACCTTTCTTTAATGAAGAAAGCTATTTTTAACAAATTACATTAGTTCATGCAGTTTATACCAGGGGTCGTTGTTATGAGGTTAAAAACAGTTGTCCAATTGAAAAAGAAAAGATGGTTCCTAGAAATGTGGAAGAAGTAATAGCTGAAGAAGTTCAAGGGAGACGTACACAAGCTCCAGTGTATAAGTGGGATTGTAGTAGTATTTGTAGTATACGACAGGAATCTATTGATATATTACGAAATTTTCTTACGAGATTATGGTAATAAAAGTGTTAAACAGAAGATTAAGATTTTGCAAGGACTAGATCCTTGTAAACGGAGAAAATATACTAGCTTGCAGGGTCATTCTCGGGCTTGTCTTTCTAGAAAAGTGTGTCGAAGTACTTTTCATCATTTAAGAATGTTAGCAGTACATCATTCAGAAATGCGGAAGTTAGTAAGAAGATTGTACTATGTAAAAAGTCCTGCATTATCTTTAAGTGAAATAAACACAGCTCTTTTGCATGCTTCAGTATTGGATGTAAAAAAAGTTTCTGATGATATACAGTTTCGTTTCTTTGGTCCTCAAGAGGAGTGTAGAGAAAGTGAGAGTTTCATAAGTGTAGGTGTTGAAGAAGAGGTGGAAGATAGTAGTACTGAGAAGTTTGCAGAAGAAATTACAAAGTTTAAGGTAGTTTCTTGTGAAAAACCAACTTATGTTTGTATTTGTGGTTGACGTACTCACTATAGAACTCAAACTAGGAATGTTGATGTGTATTTAAAAAGTGAAAAGTAAAACAATGATAAGTGGGAACAATTTGGTCCTTATTTGTTGGTGGAAGGTCGTTTTGAGTTGGGTAGTGATCATCATATTTGTAAATATTGTTACAACAAATTAGAAGAGAACAAAATGCCAGCTAGAGCTGTACATAATAACCTAGAGTTGGTAGCTATTCCTCCGGAACTGGTAGATTAAAATACGTATGAGTCCATTCTTATTCAATCTGTGCACCCGTTTCAGGCTATAGTTCGTATGGAGCCTAAAACAGGTAAGCTGCCTCCAACAGATTTACAAAGAGGTTTAAAAGGAAGAGTTGTGTATTTCCCTTTAGATTTTAAGAAAAATATTGAAATTCTTGTTGTAGAGAGAGAGGAAAGTGAACCTGTAGGTATTCTAGTTAATGGTGTACCAACAAAGAATCGGAAAATATGGCAAGAGTTAGTAGATGTCACCAAACGTCAAAAGGCTACATTATATCTTATACAAAACAATATTTATTATACAAATGTATATGTGGAAGAACAAGAAATATCTTTAGAAGATGATAGAGAAATTTGAACTGGCCAAATCGAAAAAGTGGACAACTCCAGGAGTGAAGAAATTTACGAACATTACAGTATACATCCTCTACATTCAAAAGAAGTGATTGGAAACACTATTGAATTATTCCAAATGAAGAAAGTGAAGGGAACTCCCATGAGTGTTTGGGAACAAAGTTTAGAAGTTTGTTGTTTTCCACAGCTCTTCCCCACTGGAAAAGGTGGACGATATGATGAAGGACCAAATACAGATTCCAGCTTCAGAATATCGTACGACAAGATTGTACTCAGAAGAACCAAGATTTCAACAGTGTGTTCCATATTTATTTCATCTTCTGTTTGAAAGTGACTTGTCTGGACTTTCATATGCAGTGAACCACATATTAAAAACAAGAGTTCATCTTACACATGCTTCTGCAAAGGAATTCTTGGACAAAGTTCAACAAAGAGACGATCATTTAGAATCTCAGTTAATTAATTTGATAGCGTGTCAACATGGTACTAATGAGTATTGGCATCATCGTCACGGAGAACTTAAATGTATGTTAAGAAACTTGGGAACCCCTACATGGTTTGTTACGCTTAGCTGTGCTGAATACGCATGGGACGATTTACTTGAATTTCTACGAGAAGCAAATTCAAATGTTCAAACGTTGGATCCTGTAAATGTGTGCAGATATTTTAATCATAGGTTTCAAGCTATAATGTCTTTTATCTGCAATAAAAATAATCCACCTCTTGGAGAAGTTATTGATTTCTTTTGGAGAAAGGAGTACCAAGCCAGAGGTGCTCCTCATATACACATGTTATTATTAACCCTGGGCAAAGCACTACGCTACGCTCGCGTAGTTTGCGAAGTTTGCGCTACTTCGCACAACGCGAATTGCACGTAGCACAGTGCAAACACGCGTAGCGTAGCGTAGTGCAGCGGTCATTTTTTGCTTGCTCGCGGTCCTCAACGTCAAGTTGGCGACTGCGAGCAAGCAAAATGACATCCCGGCGAGACTTTTTCCTCGTTCGCGATCAGCAACATCAAGTTGCCGAGCGTGGAAATTAAACATCCCGGCGAGATTCTCAACACGGGGAGGTCAGGTTTCTCATTGCGAGTGGTCGCGTATGCTCGCGACCGTTCGCGATGAGAAACTACCAGTCCGCGTTGAGAAAGCTGCCGCTCGAGTAAAAATCTACTCGAGCGGCAGTAAACGACAGCTCGCACTGTGCAAGATGCCGTTTTCAATGATTGCACAGTGCGGACAAGCATCCGGCACTGTGCAATCATTGCGAACAGTGCACTACGCAGTTCGCGTAGTGCTACGCGTAGCTCGCGTAGTGCGAACTGCACTTTGCGTAGCTTCGCGTAGCGCTACTTCGCGAACTACGCCCAGGCTTAGTTATTATGGATCAAGAATGCACCTAAATTTGGAAGCGATTCTGATGAAACTGTTTTGTCTTTCATTGAAGACTATGTTACCTGTGCCATTCCAAAAAAAGGAGGAGAAAACAGCTTAAGACAACAAGTTTTACGGTTTCAAAGTCATCGATGTGGAAAGTATTGTCGACGGAAATACAGATCAAAGGGAACATTTTATACAAAATGTCGTTTTGGATTCCCACGTCCAGTAATTTCAAAAGGAAGAGTCAACAGTTTCATATCAGCAGTAAGACATACTATAACTCGAAAATCTCTGAAGAATACTCACAACATAAAAAGAAGTGAAGATTCAAAGTATATTAATGACTATAATCCAGTGATTTTGACAATGTGGAATGCAAACATGGATATCCAGTATGTTGCAGATAATTCGATTGCTATTGCTTGTTATGTTACATCATATATAACCAAATCTGAAAAGACGGATTTGAAAGAAATGTGGGAAGAAATTTCACAAGAGGAGACTCTTAGTAATAAATTGTACAGCTTTAGTTTGAAGATGCTTTCCCATCAAGAGATTGGATCCTACGAATGCTCGAATTGGTTGACTTCTGCAAGTTTATATTCAAAGTCAAGAGGAATCATTTGGGTAAGTCTAGGTCTTGCTGCAACACGAAATCGAGTTTTGAAATCTCTACAAGAAATTGAATACTTAGCTTTGAATGAGCCGGAAAGTACAGATATTGTTAAAACAAATATTTTGGATACGTACTATCCCAAAAAGAGTCCACATCTGGAAAACATATGTCTCTATGAAGTAATGCAACATTATAGTTTTAAGCAAAATGTTACAGAAAATATAAATGAAGAAAAATATGCAGTAATTGGATGTGATGGATGTTTGGTAAAACATGCCAAAGGAAATCTTATTAATCACAGGAAACTCAGTTGTGATACTCCATACAAAAGGGAATTTTTATATTTAGCACTTCTGCAACTCTTCAAGCCTTGGCATACTGAAATGGATTTACTTGGAGATTTTGACTGCTATGAAGATTATTTTAATGCATGTAAAGATAGCATTGAATGTACAATTTTTCCAAATTATCTGCAAATGTTCACTGAAGAGATTGAACAAGAAACTACTATTGCGGCTGAAATAGCTAGAGACAGTTCTCAAGATAGTCAAAGTTCTGCTCCACTAAGTGAAGATCCACTGGGACAACCAATACTTGAAAATGAAGCAGCAATAGCCATGAGTGAAGGTGAAATGGCAATGCAACAAGCACAACAGGATATTATTGAGTTGGGAAACTTGGAAGAAGAACTAAATATTGAACAAAAAGAAATTTATGAGCAAGTGACACAACAGAAACAGCATGGTTTACTGCATAAAAAAAAAATGCCAATGCACATTATTTAAACCGATTCGAATGTATATCAGTGGGCAAGCTGGAACAGGAAAAAGTTTCTTAATTGAAGTTTTGACCAGTTATCTACACAAAACCACTGAATCACATTTATCGTGTGTTGTAACCGCTCCAACTGGGTTAGCAGCACATAACATTAAAGGGATTACATTACATCGATTACTCATGCTACCAGTTGAACATGAAAATAAGTTGCAATATCACAAGCTATCCGGAGAAGCTTGTTATGAAGTTTCAAGAGTACTTAAGAAAATGAAACTTCTAATTATTGATGAGGTGAGCATGGTGTCAAACTTAATGCTTGCCTTTGTACATTTAAGAATGCAACATATTTTAAAAACAGATTATGATGTTCTATTTGGAGGAAAACATGTAATTGTATTCGGCGACCTACTACAACTTACTCCTGTAAAAGGGCAACCTGTTTTTAAAACACTTGTCCATGAAGACACTAGGAAATCTTTGGGAAGTATTGGAAATGTCAACATTTGGTCTCATTTTGAATATAAAGAACTTTTTCAGAATATGCGACAAGCAAGTGATGAACATTATGGAAACATTCTTCAAGATATTAGAATTGGTGTTTTGAGTAAAGATGGTAAAGAAGCTTTACAAAGTCGGCTTTTAACAAACCTGTTTGCAAATGAAAACATAGCACCTGAAATAATGTACAAAAAAATTGGAGAAAAGAAGTCTATAGTTTGCCTAATGCCTACACTGCAAGAGTGTTCTACGTTCAATCAAGAACTTTTGAAATTGGAAAAACAACCAATAGTGAAAATAGAAGCTATTGATAAAATGGAACACGAAGGAGTTACTATTCTTCTCTCAGAGAAATTACAGTCAAAATTGGATTCTTCTGAAAAGTTGGTGTCTAAGACTGCAGGTTTAGAAAAGACTTTATATGTATGTGTAAATTGTCGGGTAATTTTACGGCGTAATTTGAATGTAGAAGAAGGTTTAGTAAATGGAGCAATGGGAAAAGTTGTTGTTTTTCTAAATTTTCAGAACAGAGATGAAATTGAATTTTTAAAGATTAAATTTGGTCAGATTGAAGAGGTAAAACAGATTGTGCTGTTCGTTTTTTGCTTTAAAAGACTTGTATGTTCGTAGAAAACAGTTTCCTCTTTCTTTAGCATATGCTGTAACCATTCATAAATCTCAAGGTTTAAGTGTAGACAGTGTTTTGGTAAATATTGGAAGTACAGTGTTTAAAGAGGGCATGGCATATGTTGCATTGTCTCGAGTAAGAACATTATCTGGTTTGTATTTGATTGATTTTGATGAGAAAAAGGTTAGTGCTGATGCAAATTGTGTAAGAGAGTATAATCGGATAAGAAGACTGTTTGCTCATAACTTAGGTGAATATCCTGTATATCAAAAACGTGTAGTGTGTCCAAAACTAAAATATGACAAACATTCTAGTGAGGTTCAAAAAAGAAAACAATTCAAGAGAATGATGAAGCTGCAAAGAAAATGAAAATGGACACTGTTGATGATATTGTAGGATACCAGTTAGAAAATAGTTCAGGTATCAACTGCTATGCTAATGTAATTGTGAATGTTGTGTTTTATCTAGAAGATCTTCATCATGAAATTATGGAAAATCGAGAAAAAGATTCTGTTCTTTATTAAATTATATTTTTCAAAAGTTGGTAACTGATAGAACTAAAATCCATACTACTTCTGGCATATGGCATCTTTTGGATATATGTACTGGTTCATTGCAATTTACACTTAATGTACAACAAGATGCACAAGATTTTTCATGTTTTTGCTTGCAGTATTGGAAGATGAAGGAATAGAAATTGAAAATTTGTTTGGACTAAGTTAGAGATGGGATCATAAATGTGAAGAGTGTTCATTTTCTTCTACCACTGAAATAGACACTGAACGATTCATATTTTTGACAATACCAGATTGAAAAACAGTGTCTTTTAACAAATTAGTAAAAACAGCTAATCAAGATATGAAATGTTCTCATTGCAAATCAGAAATGTTGTCAACATTATTTATAGACAGATTTGGACAATATGTCATTTTAATGCTACAACGTTGTAGAGCAGATGGAAGAAAATTGAAAAACAAAATTAAAAATGTTGTGGCAAGTCAAGTATCAATTTCAGGAAGAACTTTTAAAGCAGTGGCTATTATTTTTCATGATGGACCTACTACAACATCTGGACACTATACTGTGTATTTAAAGTGCAATAAAGGATGGACTCATTGTAATGATGCCCATTTGGAATTCAAATGTCGGTTGCCTTACGAATTACCAAATTCATATCTGATATTTTTGATGCCAAAGTTTTGAAAACATTATTCGGCCTATTGGGAAGATGTGAACACGAATTAATGAGTTTATTTTCGATATTTTCAATGCAAATGGTTTTGGAAACATTATTCGGCCTATTGGGAAGATGTGAACAATTCCTGTTTGGATTATTGTTTGTGCAAATTCTTATTGCATTTGCAAAATTGTGTTTGAAAGAAGTAGTTTATATATTTGATCTTTATATTATACGCGATGTAAATGAGAGTGTATATTTTACAAAATGTACTTGAGAGAAGTAAACGATTTAATGTAGTTGAAGAATATAATTTACAAACTGTAGATAGGTAAACAGATAGTTGCACTTGTTGTAAATATTTTCAACACAGATTTGTTTGTTTTTTTACAATCTCATTGATTGAATTTTTTTCCCCGTTGTTGTATGATGATCTACATTGAAATCACTGTGTATGGTGAAATTCAGTAGAATCTGAGAACAGCAAAAAAGGGAAAATTAATATGTTATGTAATTCTAAAATTATGTTGTGTTCTTAAAACTATAATATTATATGCAATAGCACTTTTTCTTCTTTTTTTTTACAGAAGGTAATACTAAACAAAACTACTGTAAAATAGTTCCACTGAGTTTTGTTTCTTCTTTAATAAAAAAGGTAAGATGAAATAATGTAATAAGCATGATAATATGAACTAATGTTTACAGTGACTTTTACTGCACTCATTAATTTTTTCAAACACTACCCATGCAGTCATCTATACAGGTAGGCACTGTTCCCATACTCCTCCAATCACCCATGCACTATCTATGCACTTCTGCAATCACGTAGCCAGTACCCATACACTTATAATATCAGCCAGACACTACCTATGTACTCCTTCAATCACCCAGGCACTATCTGTACACTCATGCAATCAGCTAGACATTACCGATGCACTCTTCCAATCACCCAGGTATTACCTATATACTTCTCCAATCCTCTAGACATTACCCCTACACTCATACAATTACCCAGGCATTACCTATCCATTCCTCTAATCCTCAGACATTACACTTGCACTCATTTAATCACTCAGACATTACCCCTGCAGTCATGCAATCACTCAGACATTACCCCTGCAGTCATGCAATCACACAGACATTACTCATGCACTCTTCGAATCACCCAGGCACTACCCGTGCACTTATGTAATCACCCAGGTATTACCTATGCACTCCTTCAATCAGTTAGACAGTACCCATGCACTCCTCCAATCACCCAGACATTACCTGTGCACTCATGCAATCACTTAGGCACTACCCATGCACTTCTTCAATGACTCAGGCAGTACCCATGCCCTCTTCCAAAGACCCTGGCACTACCCATGCACTCCTCCAACCACCCACACATTACTCCTGCATTCATGCAATCACCCAGGCATTACCTATGCGCTCCTTCAATCACTCAGGCAGTACCCATGCACTCCTCCAATCACCCAGACATTACACCTGCACTCATGCAATCACCCAGGGATTATGCATGCACTCCTTCAATCACTCAGGCAGTATCCATGCACTCCTCCAATCACCCAGGCACTATTCATGCACTTATGCAATCAACCAGGCATTACCTATGCACTCTTTCAATCACTCAGGCAGTACCCACGCACTCCTCCAATCACGCAGACATTACTCCTGCACTCATGAAATCACCCAGGCACTACCCATGCACTCATGCAATCACCCAGGCAGTACCCATGCACTATTCCAATTACCCAGGCACTACCCATGCACTTATGGAATCACCCAGGCAGTACCTATGCACTTCTTCAATCACTCAGGCATTACCCATGCACTCATTCAATCACTGAGGTAGTAGCCATGCACTCCTCCAATCACCCAGACATTACCCCTGCACGTATGCAATTACCCAGGCACTACCTATGCACTTTTTAAATCACTCAGGCAGTACCCATGCACTCCTCCAATCACCCAGGCACTACCCATGCACTCATGCAATCACCCAGGCATTACCCATCCACTCCTTCAATCATTCAGGCAGTACCCATGCACTCCTCCAATCACCCAGACTTTACACCTGCACTTATGCAATCACCCAGGCATTACACATGCATTCCTTCAATCACCCAGGCACTACCCATGCACTCATGCAATCACCCAGGCATTACCCATCCACTCCTTCAATCATTCAGGCAGTACCCATGCACTCCTCCAATCACCCAGACTTTACACCTGCACTTATGCAATCACCCAGGCAGTACCCATGCACTCCTCTATTCACCGAAGCACTACCCATGCAGTCTTCCAATCATCCAGGTACTACTCATGCACTTCTCCAATCACCCAGGAACTACCCATGCAGTCCTGCATGCACACAGGCACTACCCATACACTTTTCATGCACCCAGGCATTACCCATGCAGTCCTTTAATCACCCAGACATTACCCCTGCACTCATGCAATCACACAGGCATTTCCCATGCACTCCTTCAATCACTCAGGCACTACCCCTGCAGTCATGCAATCACCCAGGTACTACCTATGCACTCATAGAATAAACAAGCACTACCCTTGCACTCCTTCAGTCATCCAGGCACTACCCTTGCCCTCCTCCAATCACCCAGCCACTACCCATGCACTTATAAAATCACCCAGGCACTAATGCAATCACCCAGGCACTACCCCTGCAGTCATGCAACTACCCAGGCACTACCTATGTACTCATGGAATAACCCAGGCACCACCCTTGAACTCCACCAATCACCCAGACACTACCCATGCACTTATAAAATCACCCAGACACTACATATGCACTTGTCTAATCACTCAGGCACTACCCAGGCAGTATCTATGCACTCCTCCAATCACCCAGGTACTACTCATGCACTTATGCAATCAACCAGGATTACCTATGCACTCTTTCAATCACTCAGGCAGTACCCATGCACTCCTCCAATCACGCAGACATTACTTCTGCACTCATGGAATCACCCAGGCACTACCCATGCACTCATGCAATTACCCAGGCAATACTCATGCACTATTCCAATTACTCAGGCACTACCCATGCACTTACGGAATCACCCAGGCATTACCCATGTACTCCTTCAATCACTTAGGCAGTACCCCTGTACTCCTCCAATCACCCAGAAATTACCCCTGCACTCATGCAATCACGCAGGCACTACCCATGCACATCCTCAAGCACTCAGGCAGTACCCATACATTCCTCCAATCACCCAGGCACTACCCATGCACTCATGCAATCACCCAGGCATTACACATGCACTCCTTCAATAACTCAGGCAGTTCCCATGCACTCCTTCAATCACCCAGGCACTACCCATGCACTTATGCAATCACCCAGGCATTACATATGCAATGTTTCAATCACTCAGGCACTACTCATGCACTCCTCCAATCACCCAGACATTACTCCTGCACTTATGGAATCACCCAGGCACTACCCATGCACTCCTTCAATCACTCAGGCAGTATCCATGCACTCTTCCAATCACCCAGGCACTACCCATGCACTCATGCAATCACCCAGGCATTATCCATCCACTCCTTCAATCATTCAGGCAGTACCCATGCACTCCTCCAATCACCCAGACATTACACCTGCACTCATGCAATCACCCAGGCATTACACATACACACCTTCAATCACTCAGGCAGTACCCATGCACTCCTCCATTCACCGAAGCACTACACATGCAGTATTCCAATCATCCAGGCACTACTCCTGCACTCATGCAATCACCCAGGTACTACTCATGCACTTCTCCAATCACCCAGGAACTACCCATGCAGTCCTGCATGCACCGAGGCACTACCCATGCACTTTTGCATGCACCCAGGCATTACCCATGCACTCCTTTAATCACCCAGACATTACCCCTGCACTCATGCAATCACACAGGCATTACCCATGCACTCCTTCAATCACCCAGGCACTACCCCTGCAGTCATGCAATCACCCAGGCACTACCTATGTACTCATGGAATAACCCAGGCTCTACCCTTGCACTCCTCCAATCACCCAGCCACTACCCATGCACTTATAACATCACCCAGACACTACCTATGCACTTGTTTAATCACTCAGGCACTACCCATGCACTCCTCTATTCACCCAGACATTACCCCTGCATTCATGCAATCACCTAGGCACTACCCATGCACTCATGCAATCACTCAGGCACTACCCAAGCAGTCATACATGCACTCAGGCACTTCTGCAGCACTCATGCAATCACCCAAGCACTACCCATGCAGTCTTCCAATCATCCAGGCACTACTCCTGCACTCATGCAATCACCCAGGTACTACTCATGCACTCCTCCAATCACCCACAAACTACCCATGCAGTCCTACATGTACCCAGGCGTTACCCATGCACTCTTCCATGCATCCAGGCATTACCCATGCACTCCTTCAATCACCCAGACATTACCCCTGCACTCATGCAATCACACAGGCATTACCCATGCACTCCTTCAGACACTCAGGCACTACCCCTGCAGTCATGCAATCACCCAGGCACTACCTATGCACTCATGGAACTACCTAGCTGA